>VYZP01072803.1:35067-59484 GCA_013400635.1 Hypocryptadius cinnamomeus | reverse complement strand
TCGGTATCAGCATCCCGCCTTCCCTGAGGGCTTGGAAAACAATCCTGGAAGTAATCCCTTTTGATCTGCTGCTAATCCCAGATAATTGCTTGCAGGCTTAATAGGAAAACGGCGTTTTCTCGGGAAGGGACGGGGGGGTGGATCGGGAAAAAGCTTGGATTGCGCTCCTGCTGGAGGTGCTTGTTGGAGCAGAGGGAGCTCCATTGTTCCCGAGAAGGCGATGCCAGCAGGAATGACAGAGGCCGTGATCCCAAATTAAACCCGTCTGGCGCAGCCATCCCGCTCATGGACACGCATTCCCGGGAAAAGAGCCTTCCTGAGGCGCTCCAAGCTGGGGACAATTGGCTCTTTTAGGGGAAACGGGCTGCGCGGAATGCTGAGGGTTGGAAGGAGATGGGATAAATTCCCGGAGATATAAATACATGGATGATATTCCCCACGCACACCTTGGGCTCGGCGTGTCCAAGAAATGCCCCCCATTTCCAGCATCCACAGATTTGGGATAGATCCAACATCCTCAGGCACTGTGACCCCCTGCATGGCCAATTCCAAGCCCGGAGTGCTCCATAAATCCCAAACCCGGAGAGCATTCCAAGCACATTTCGCACTTTAATGGGAAAGCTGCCTTTGGATGGGTCACGGTGCTCTCCCGGTGTTCCTCCGGAATCCTGGAATGCTGCTGACCGTGGCCATTCTTCCCGCTCCGCTTCCCAAATCCCAAACAATGCCTTTCCCATTGTTCATTAACCAAACATTCCCACTTGGCAGCCGTCGGTGTTGGAATTTATGAGGAACAACGGGAGTTGTGGCCATTCCAAGGCGGCAAATCCAGGATTTTTAGTGGAATATCGGTTCTGCAAGGGAGAATTGGTTTGGGGGGGATTCTTTAGGAAGTGAAATTCCCAGTTGGAGGGAATCACAGAATTCCAGGATGGACTGGGTTGGAAAGGATCTTAAAGGGAATTTTATTCCAATCCAAACACCTTTCCCTTGGAGCAATCCCAGATTGCTCCAAACCCATTCAGTCTGGCCTTGCACATTCCAGGGATGGGTTAGCCACACTTCCATAGGAATGGATGGATGAGAGATCCTAAAAAAGTGGATTTTTCTAATGGAAAAGCACCTTTGCATGCCAATCCAAAAATGCTTACAGCTCTTCTGGAAAATCGGAGCATTCCTGCTCTGCGATCTTTTGCCCACTGGAGGGAGCATCCGGCAAACCTTTGGATGCTCGGGACATGGGCTGGAAAAGTGCTGGAATTTAAGGAAGACTGAGGAAAAAAAACTCGCTGGATCAAAGGAATATTAAATTAATTTAAAACAGGAGACAAATGCGATTTGTTTAACGCCGGGCTGGGATCTCTTCCCTTTCCGAGAGTTTTCCAAACGGGAAAATATTCAGCAGGGAAAATCCATGGAGTTTTCCCTTTATTTGTAACTCGGTCATTAAGAGTTAATTATTTATAAATTAAGAGTTAATTTAGTGTAAAACTCATCACTCTAAACTAATAAAATCCATGGAGAGAAAAGGAAATCCACTGAAATCCTGCGAGTTGCTGAGTGGGAATGGGAAAGATTCCAATATTTTGCTGATCCACACCTTAAAATCTGTTCCAGTTTTCCCCACTGGAAAGGGAAAAGAGGGACAAGAGGAGCAGCATTCCCTAATTCCGACCCTGTCGCCCTCCAGGAATTCTTCTGCTGTTCCAGCGGTTCCCAAATTTATGGATCATCCCTAAAGGTCAATCCTTGGACACAGGGAAGAGGGAGCAAAGGGAAAAGTTTGGGAATAGTGACCAGGACCTTCCATAAAGAAAGACCCCAAATCCCTCTTTTTTATCACTTCTGTTGAGAGAGGAATATGGAATATTGAATTCTAAGGAAGTAGCGGTGATCCCCATCCATCCAGCAGCATTTAATGATTTGAGATGGAATTCCAGCTGCCTCTGTCTATCCCTTCCTTTGGAAGTTCGATTTTGGATGTGGCCAAGCCAAGGGAAAAAATTCCTTCCCACCTGCTGCAGCCATTATTAGAGTTCCAAGGATTTGCTGTTTTCCTGAATAGTTGGGTTGCACCTCCCATCATTCCCTGACTCAGGAAAACATTCCCAATCCCAAAGAGGTTTTTCAGAGTTGAAATTGCCAAATTTGGGTGTGGCATTTATTTCTTTGGATTATTCCGAGCCACTTTTCCCTGGAGACAGCGCTGCTGCTGCATCCAACTCCACTGACACCATTCCAGGGAATTCATGGCACCAGGATCATGATCCCCAGGGCTGTAATCCCTTTGGAAAGCAAGGCTGATGGCCTCTCTTCAGTCTATGGATTTGGTGGGAATGTGCAGCCTGGTTTCTGACAGGTTGTCTCCAGAATCCAGCCAGATCCTCTGGAATTGTCTGCAGGAACAAAAGGCTCCCATTCCCAAGCTCTGGAATTCCAGGAGGGAATGATTACAAAGGTTCAGGCTTCCAACTGGGCTGGAATAGACCTGATTCAAAATTATCTGGGAATAAGGCAGGAATTCTAACACAGCCTGGTTTTATTTAGGATGGGGGATCTTGCCACAATATCCCTCAGTCTCCAGAGGTGCCTCTTCCCTGCGATTCTCTGGGTATGGAGCCAAGAGGGAACATGCTGGTGGATAACGTGCATTGCATGAAATCTGTCTGGAATTCCAGGATTCCCTTCCAAACCCTCTCCCACTCCAGCCCCTCGCTGGGCTCAGAGTTTTGGAGGTGTCCAAGAGATTTCCAAGGGGATCTTTCAGCATCTGGTTATTCCTTGATGGAGTGCCGCAGGAAATTTGACTGGTTTGGAGCCAGCCAAATCTGATCATGGATAAGATTCCATTTTCCAAGGATGTGCAAGGAATTCTAGAACCGTTGGATAATCATCGGGTGGGGCTTGGAGCAACCTGGATTAATGAAGTGTCTCCGTCTGTGGAAGAGGATTGGAATGAGAGGGGATTTAAGGTCCTTCCAACCCAAACCATTCCAGGATTCCATAGGATATTTCAAACTGGAAGGGATCCATAAGGATCACCGAGTCAGCTCCAAGGAGAATGGTTTCCATTGGATTTGCCTTTTCCATGACCAATCTCACTGGGTGGTATGAGGGAATCCCTTCCCCACCACCCACCCTTTTCCAAGGCTTTTCCCTGCTTGAGCCCACCCGTGCCTGGTGTTCCCAATGTTTTTCCAAGAAGCTCCACAAATATTGAACTCCCGTGAAAAGGAGAAATGCTGGAGTGGGCTGGAATGGCCATGTTTGCCCAGAGGAGAGGCTGAAAGCCTCTGGAATGCTGTGATTGGATTCCCTGGAAACTCCTCGGGAGCCGGGAGGGGATAATGGCTCAGCAAACACGGAGAGCACTTGGCCGGAGAGATTCCTGGCTTGTCCCGGGAAACTGAAAGGACAGGGAAAGGTGAGGACCCCGCTCCACTCTCGTCTGGAGCGGGTGGGAGCATTCCTGGCGGAATGAGCCGCTCCTGGCGGGATCTCTGGGGTGAATCCTGCCTGCGTCCGGGGAATTTTGGAGCTCCCATCCCACTGGGATGCCCCCCATGGTTCTCCTGGTTGGAGTCTGGGAAAGGCACAGCCAGGCCCACGGACAAGGGTGACAATTCCAAATCCCGGACCATGGAACTGCATCCCGGCCCAGGGATTCCCAGGCACACCAAGCTTTGCCTAAAGGCACAATTCCAAAGGGCATTCCACCTTTCCCTTTCCTTTTCTCTTTCCTTTCATAATAGTAATAATAACAATAATAACAGTAATAGCAACAATAACAATAACAACATCTGTTATTATTATTATTATTGTCATCATCATTGTTATTATTATTATACGTTTTCCTGCAATGTTTCAGCTCAGGTTGCAAGCAGAAAAAAAGACACCATAATAGTAATAATAATTAACAGAATAATAATTATTAGTAGTAATAAGAATGATTATTAATAACAAAAAATATGATTATAATATGAAGAACAGTAATGATAGTAACAATGATGTTTCAGGTTGCAGGTGGAGAGATAAATAAATAAATTTAATTAATTAATTAATTAATAAGTTTCCCTGTGGCTTTTTAGTTCAGGTTGCATGCAGAAAAAATTGATTTAACAATGTTGATAACACAAATATCATTAATAATATGAGCATCAATAAAATAGAAATATAATTTAAATATTAATAGCATTAAAACAGCAATAATAATTATAATAATGATGATGATTATTAATAAAGTAATAGTAATAGTAATAGTAATAATAATACTACTAATAAACCAAAATAGATTATAATGACAATAATGATAATAATAATGTTTCAGGCCAATAAATAAATAAATAAAATCAGTGAATTAATTAATGTTTCCCTGTGACTTTTCAGCCCAGGCTGCAGGCAAGAAAAAAATTGAATGAAAAATGTTGATAATATGAATACCATTAAAATAGGAATATCAATAAAATATTCATATCATTAAAGCAATAATAATAATGATAATAAGGAGATGATGATGATAAGAATAGTTTTTATTAACAATAATATTGACATTATAATTATTAAATATTATTAATTATATTTTCTGTCTGTAATAACAACAATAATAATAACAACAACAATAACACCAAAAATAATATTATTAATAATAACCACAATAATTTTCCTGCAGTTTTCCCACTCTGCTTCTCAGTCCCTGGGCAAGGTTTTCACCTGGGGACTGGGATTCTGGGTGGTGAATTATGGGGAATGCAGTGACACCCATCGTATTCCACTGAGTTCCTCTGGTTTTGGATCCAGCTTGGGGAGCCAATGGAGGAATGGAATAAGGCCGGAGTTCCCTTTGGAACGTTCAGCCTGCCGGGACACGCTGCTCTCCTCTTGGGTCGCTGAGCGCTGGAGGCGCCTTCAAAGAGCTGCAGGATGAGGTTTTATGGGATTATCCCTAAGAACCTGCAGACCTTTGTGTGCCTGGCCCGCAGTTCCTGAGGTTGGAATTCATCTGTAACTTACACCCCAATTAATTCCAAGTGCCCCTGGCTTTTAGCACTGGGATCTGCAGCACACGACCAGCTCTCCTTGGCTTTGTCCCACTTCCAAGGGATCCTGGCTCTATGTCCTGCTTCACAAAATCCCAATTTTTCCACCAGCCTTTTCCAAGATGGGCATTATTAGTTATTATTTTTCCATGATGCTCTTTTCCTGTTTCCCCATGAAATTAATTGGCATCATCATCATCATCATCATCAACTTACAATTAATTTTCCCTTTTCTTTCTTCAGGATATGCCTTGGATATTCCCAAACTCACTCTTCCCAAGCCCTCTGGTACCACTTGACAACATAATCCTGCTGTTATTCCCTCTTTTTTTAATCCTAATGGGATTATCCCAAAGCCAATTTTTATAATTGCATCCTGGAGAATGCACATGTTCCCTGGAGGGACATTCAGTGACAGGAAGAATCACATGGATGGTGTCTTTTTCCAATCAAATTCCAACTCTTGGAACTCCAGCAGGAAGATGTCCCTCAAAAAATGGAGCTGCTTACACAAGAAGGGAAAATCAAGAATTTTTGGGGTGAAAATCAGGATTTTATGAGAGAAAATCAGGATTTTTTGGGGCTAAAATCCCATTTTATCCATTGGAAATACATCAGCCAATTCCACAGCACTTCATTGCAGGATCATGGAGTGAGGAGAGCCGTGTGTTTGCATTTTGGAAAATGAACCTGGATGCAGTTATTTATCTTCTCCCTTTAATTGTTTGAGCTGTTCCTAATGTCAACTCCAGTAATTTTAAATCAATAGAGGAGGAAAAACTTTCCAAGGGATCGGAAATCCCGAGTAAATTTACTTTGCAAATAGGCTCGGGTAGGTGGGACTACGCCGAGGATCCCCAAATGACACTTCCAGGCAAAAATGCTGGGAATGCTGCAGTGGAGGCTCCGGCATTCGGGAGAACAGAGCACCTGGCTGGTTGAAGGATTGGATTGGAGCTAGAAACTGCAGGATTGGAATTACGGAAGGAAATCTTCTCTGCAAGGATAGGGATGTCTTGGAATGGAATTCCCAGAGAAGCTGTGGCTGGTTCATCCCTGGAAGTGTCCAAGGCCAGGTTAGATGGGATTTGGAGCAACCTGGGATAGTGGAAGGCATCCATGGCAAGGGGGTTTGGAATGGGATGAGCTTTAAGCTCCCTTCCAATCCAAATCATTCCAGGATTTCATGGAGGATCCAATGGAACCTAAGAAGTGCCAGATCCTGCAAACAGGGAATCCCATTCCCAAGGAGACTGGCGCAAGTTCCTCGGATGGATGGATGCATCCCTGAGGATCCCAGACCCTCTGGCTCTTGATTCCACATCGCTCTCCTCCAGGAACTGCCTAAAATTAGGATTATCCTGTCAGGACCTGTTTTCCCGATCCATATCCTGTTTGCTTTGGATCGTTGACAACGACGGATTCCAGGTCTTTCATCTCCTGTTGCTCCACAGCCGAACTTTAATGGGACAACGTGTCCCGGCGCGTCTTCCCGCTGCCGCTGGAGATCGGAATGCACGGCCGTGGTTTTGGGACTCCCAGGAAAACCTTCATGGGACAACATGTCCCAGCATGTCTTCCCAATGCCACCAGAGATGGGAATGCGGAGCTGTGGTTTTGGGACTCCCAGGAAAACTTTTTCAATGGATTCTGTCATCATCCCATTTATCCACTGCAGGAAAGGCTGGCTTCTGCTTTGGAGTTTTCTGTGGAGGTTTAGAGCTGGGCTTAGTTAAGCCTGGGCTGTGGATTAAGGAGGTGAATGCAGTGTTGACTCAGCCCTGCGGGGTGGTGTCCCTTTGTTTTTCCAGGATTTCCAGGCAAGGCTCCGACAAAGGGAGCGCTCTGGGTGGAAAGGTAACAGCGGTGATTAATGACACGGACGTGATGTCCTCATCCCAGGTGGTCTGATCACTTTGGAGTTCAGCAACCTGGGAAGAGAAGTTGGAAAAGGGAAAAGCCGGGGAAAATTCATTAATTGCCCAAAGGAATTCCTGCATCTGGAATTTGGTGGGAAGTCCCACCTCGCCAGAATTTTATGGCAACTCCATAAATCCTGACTGTTCCTTTCACAGCATGCAGCCAGTCTGAGAAAAAGGTGGAATCAGAATGCTGAGATTGGTTTGGGTTTGTTGGCTGCGTATGCTGAGAGGATTTTTTGGAATTCAGTGCCGGAGGTTACGATTCTGGTTCCCAGTGATTATTCTGAATGCTCCAGTGCAGCTCCTGGGGCAGGATGGAGCTTGTCTACTTTGGATATGGCCTTTCCAAACTTGTCCCTAAATCCTGTGGGATCACACAATTTGGCTTTGGGTGATGGCCCTGTTTTCCTTGGATTGGGGATCCCAGACATCCAACATTCCTTTGGATTTTCCACAATGGAGAAAATGAGCCAGGTAGGAAATATCTCTGGATGTCAGCTTTGCCAGGAATAAGCAGATTCCATGTAAATGAGGGTCCTCATTATCCCTAAGTGTGAGAGAGTCCCACACCCATCTGAAATTCCCTTGGGAAGCAGAGGGAATGAATCCATGGATGCTGCTCTCGGTGTACTCTGGTTCCTTTAGATGGCACCATCCTCCTGCGCTGGATTCTGGCTTGATCAGAATTCCCTGAAAAAGAGGAAAATTCCTTCATTATGGAGCAGGAATTGAGGTGGTGCCAGCAACTTCACAGATTCCATGAGGGAAAAGGTCAGCTCTTCCAATGCTGCCAGCCCAGAGTGGCCACATTCCTCCTTTCTCCAGGTATGGGATGGTGGGATGGGACATTCCTGTGCAGCATTCTGGAACTAGGCCTGGCTTTGGGAGTATGGCAGGGTTGGTGGGATTCTGCCAGCTCCAGAGCCAAGGGAAGAACTGGGAATTGAATTCCCAGGTGGAATGACACAGAGGGTGCTCCAGCGTGGCCTCTACAGAGCCAAGATTCTCCTTAAACTTTGGGAAAACCACCTGGGAACAAGAAGATTAAAGAAGGTTTGGGCCATCCTGGATGCTGTTGGTCCATAAGGACCATCCCCACCCCTACAGATGGGAACTTTGTCATCTGGAACCCCCTGCATTCCAAAAAGAACAGAGAAACCATAATGGAATTATCTACTTTGGGATTCAAAATCCAATGAATTGTGGCAGGCACAGGAGCTGGGAATTCTGAATATTTCTCTCAGGAACTTTTTTATTCCTCTCTGGAACTTTAAATATGAATACTGCATCGCAAAGGACAAGATGGGAATTTTTCCATCCAGCAGAACAATTCCCTCAGTGAGGGAGGATCCATCCCTCCCTTCCCACCAGGAAAAGTCCCCCTTTTCCTTGGCTGTCCTGGGACAAAGCAGCAGAAGGGAATGCCCAGGATCAGCCCAATGCCTTGTTCTGCCTTTTAAAAGTGCAAATATTCCCTGGAAAATGTGGGAAAAAGTCAAGGATGGGGCAGGAGCTTTTATTTATTTTTCCTGGGTTGTTTTGTTGTTGTTGGGGGTTTTTTTTTGTAGGGTTTTTTTTGTTTGTTTGTTTTTGAACAGGCTATTTTTGGTCTCTCTTCCAAAACTCATCCCTGCTCTGGTACCCTGCTTCTGGACTGGAACCATCTCCACCAGGATTTTGGGATATGCAGCATTCCCTCAATAATCAATGCTTATGGATTAATGAAGGATCCTAAATCCTGGGAAATTGTGATGGCAAAACATTCCCTGACAGGTTTGGGATGTGGATAAGGCAGGAATTGATCCCAAATAGGTGCTGTGAATTCCTTTCTTTTCCTCTGCCCTTTGTTCCCTTTCCAGCCTTTGTCTGTGCTGAACCCATGGGATCAGCACTGGTAATTGTCCCTGGGATCTTTCCAGCTTTTCCCATATCCAGGGTGGGCATCCACCCTGAATCCCCCCGCTCACGTCCTGTCGATCCTGTGCCATGCAGGAAACTCAGATTTTCAGGGATCATTGTGATTTCCCATGGATTTTGTTACCTGGGAAAATAGGTTTGGCTTCCTTGTGCTTTGGGATTTCAGATCCCATAATTCCTATTTTTTTGGGGAAGTCATGGCTCCTTTACTTGTTAAATACCCAAAATCATTCCTTAAAGTAACATCAGGGAAAAATCTTCCTTCTTTTCCACACTTCTTTTCCCTTTGAATGGAGCAGGGAATAAAAATACTTGGTCTAGTTGAAAGAGCCTGGAAAGATTTGTGGGCAGGGGAAGAATTCCCATTATCCATTCCATTTTTCCTCAATAACAAAGTTTTCCCCATTATTCATTCCATTTTCCCTCATTAATCCCGATCAAGTTATCCCTATTATCCATTGAATTTTCCTCCATTATCCATTGAATTTTCCTCCATTATCCATTGAATTTTCCCCATTAATCACTGAATTTCCCCCCATTATCCATTGAAGTTTCCCCCTTTAACAACTGATTTTTCCCCCAATATCCATTGAGTTTCCCCCCATTATCCATTGAATTTTCTGCATTATCCATTGAATTTCTCCCCTTAACCACTGAATTTCCCTCCAATATCCATTGAATTTTCACCCAATATCCACTGACCTTTCCTCCCATTATTCACCCATTGAATTTTCCCTCATTATCCATTGAATTTCCTCCCATTAACCACTGACTTCCTTCATTAACCACGACATTTTTCCCTACTAAAGCTCCATATTCCTTCCCCAGAATCCCAAACCCCATGGAAGCAGCAGTGTAGAAATTCCCTGTACAACCCCCAGTTCCATTATTTCCAGGAGCCAGCCTGGAAAGAGCAGGAATAAACTTCAGGAAAGGGGAAAAAAACTCCATCCAGGAGTTTAAAAAATCCCCCAAAATCCAAGCGTTATGTTGTGTTCGAACGTCGTTTTCCCACTTAAATTTGCCCTTCCCACCTGGAGTCTGGCATCTCCCTGCAATCCGGAGCTGTGATTTAGGGAGAAGACTCCAAAGGGTGGAGCCGTTCCTTGGGGCCAATTTTATCCCAATTTTCCCGCGGCGACCCCGCTGTCTCACCCCTCTCCCTGAATTACGCCGGCTTTTCCAACGCCTCCTGCCGGAGTCAATTGTATGTGGCCACCTCCATATTTCATTCCTGCTTTTCCAATGTCTGCACAAGGTCAGGTTGATATTCTCCGGGAATCATCAAGTGACACTCGAGATAAACAGAATGTTTACTCTCTCCATGTGAGCTGGAGCTGATATGGAAATTTATCCGGCGGCGGGAATCGCATTTGCATTCCCGCTCTTGGGCAAACATTCCCGACTCCAAATCAAACAGCTTTGGGGGCTCGGCCCCCTCTTCCCACTGCCAGGCCAGGGAGCAGGGAGCAGTGATTTGGATTCAAATGGGAAGAGGGACACGACGGAGCGAGCCTCAGCCGTAATTGGATCAACTTTGCATCCCAGCGCCCCGGCCTTGGATGCTCGGCTGCCCGGAACGGCGGCTCTGGGTGCTCCCGGTGTTTTTCCAGCGCCTTTATCTGCTCCGAGCAGGCCGTGCTCACCTCTCAGTCATTTTCCCTGCTGAGCAAATAAATCCTGCTCTTTCCCATTTTTTCCCCTTGTATTTGCATGAAAGAAGGGGAATTGATTGATGGACACTTCCAGCTTGAAAGTTTGGGATGGGATGGGATGGGATGGGATGGGATGGGATGAAAGCACCAGTGCAAGGTGGATTCCCAGCTTTGGGATGAAATAAAACTGGCAGGACAAGGTGGATTCCCAGCTTTGGGATGGAAAGCTCAGGATGGGATGGGATAAATCCAGCTGGACAAGGCAGATTCCCAGGTTTGGGATGAACGTTGGGCTGTAGGGAGGCTCATTCTCAGGAATCTCCCAGGAATAAAGGACCTTGTGGGCAAGGATTTCGCCAGGGTCCACAGATGCAGGGAATAATGGGAATCTTCCTGAAAATCCACAAAAAAGGGAAGCTACCCAACAGCTGAGGCAGAGGGAACATAAATTATGGTGGGATTTATGGATCAAAGAAGGAACACAAATTATCATGGGATTTATGGATCAAGGTGGGCTGAGATCCCACAACTTGTTGCACTTGTGCCTTTGTCTCACAATTCCAGAGGGAGGGGAAGAACACTGCTTTTCCAGCCCATATCCAAAGAAAACCAGGATTTTTGGGTCCCTTACACTCACACACCCAGAGGGGAAGGGACACTGCTTTTCCAGCTTTTATCCAAGGAAAAATAGGATTTATTTGGTCCCTTAAACTCACACACACAGAGGATGAAGGACACTGCTTGATCCCAAAGAAAAATGGCTTTTCTTTTTTGGTCCTTAAAATTCACGAATCCAGAGGGAAAGGGGCACCACTTTCCAGCCTGATTCCAAAGAAAAAACAGGAATTTTGGGGTGCTTCCTCACAGATATTTGGGACACGGCTGAGCCAAGGGGCGAAGCCAAGGCCCAGAAGATCCCGGGCTGAGATTCCCGGGAGCGGGGGCCGAACTTCCTGGGAGCAGGACTAAGACTCCCGGGAGCTCTGGGCTTCCTGGGAGAAGGACTGAGATTCCCGGGAACAGAGCTCCGATTCTCGGGAGCATCGGGCTTCCCGGGAGCAAAGCTGAGATTCCCGGGAGCAGGGCTGAGCTTCCTGGGGATCAAGGCCGGGATCAGCTGAGCAAAGAATGGAAGGGGGAAAAGAACCGCAGAGATGTTGGGATGCAGCTTTCCTGGGAAACGAGAGGTTTGGAGCCGGGAATGGTGGAGCCAGGAATGCTCAAAAAAAACCTGCAAAAACCAGAGCAAAAAGGAGAGGAAAAAAGCCCAGAAAATGAATGAATTAAAAGGCAAGAAAAGACGGAGAAAAGCGGGGGGAAAAGCCAATTTTCCTTTTGCAGCGGCTCCCTTGGAGCCCCAGCGCCGGCGGCTCGGAGGCGGGAAGTATTCCTGCCATTCCTTGGAGCGCCGGGATGCCACACACATGGTGTTTGTTCACGGCGAGCAAACAGATTGTAAACTGGCTGATAATTTCGGTGCTGACAATGTCATTTACAGCTGTCAGCCCTTTGTGCGCCGTGTTTGCTTTATTCAAATATGAACCCGCCGCCCCTCCCTCCCCGCGCTTCCTTCTGCATTAAAATCCCATCAATTCCCTGCCAGCCCGCCTTATCTAAAATTCATTGGAGGCCAATCACTTGCATGAATGCTTTGGGGTTGCCATGGAGGCAAGAAGTCTAGTGGCGACTTCGGGGGATTAGGAAGTTTCGCTTGGAAAAGCCTTGGAGTGCTGGAGAGGGGAAAATAAAAAAAACCAACAAAAAAACCGCGGAAAAATCAGTGATTTCTGAGCTGATTTCAAGCCTCTCTTAGTCACGAATTCCCGGGAAAATCCCGGCGTCTCTCACTGCTTCCCAGCCCGCTTCCAATAATAAATTCAAGGCCGGCTCCCGGTAGATTGATTTGGATCCAGCTGCTTCCCAGGGCGCTTCCCGCAGGTCGGGAAGCATCTCCCATTGTTAATGGAGGTCATGGCACCGCTGTTAAATAATTCACAGCGGCCTCTCCCCGCCTGCCCGGGCCAGCTGCAGATGTTGCCACCTGTATCCCAAACCTTTGGACATTCTGGGAATATCCCAATGATTTGTTGCTCCAGCCAGGGTGAAGCAGGAAGGATCCAGCGGGATGAATTTGGAGGGATTTGGGTTTAGCTTGGAGCTTCCCAGTGTTGTTGCAGTTGGATTTTTGGGGCTGCTTTCTGGGATAATTTGGGAGCCAGAGCCCCAAATCCCAAATTGCAGCCAAATCTTGGATTTATGGATTGAAGCAGAGAGGGAAAGGAGGAGTTTATCCAGGGAAAAGTGGGGATAAGATCCCATCCAGAGTGACCCACAGGTGACAATTAAAGTCACCTTTTCCCATCCTGTGTCATCCTCCTTTTCTCTCCTGCCTCATTCTCCTTTTTTCCCCCACCCAAGAATTAAATCCCTGGAGTCAAACCTCAAAGGGAAAAAACCCCAGACTGGTTTGGTGAGTCTGGATACTTCCCCCCCCCATCCCCACCTCAAAAAAAACAGAAAAGAAAAAAGGGGGCTTTTATTTACCTTGGGGGTCCTGGAATTCCCGAAGTGCTCTTGGAGCACTTGGAGCTCCACTGCCTGGAGCTTCCAGCGCCGCAGGAGGGGCTGCAGCAGGGATGAGATTCCCAGGAGAAGGGCTGAACTTCTCAGGAGGAGGGCTGAGATTCCTGGGAGCAGAGGTGACACAATTCCAGAGCCATCCCAGCCATCCTGGCCTTCCCATGGTGAATGGATTCATGGCATCAGGGACTATGATGGAGGTGGGAATGGCAAGGACTGTCCCGGGCATTCCCTATGATCCCATCCCCTTCTCCCATGGGATGAGACTCCTCCTCTCAACCTGGTGGCAGGTCCAGCCAGATTTTTGGGAAGGGATTCCCTCTTCCTGTGGCTTCCTACGCAAAGTAGGAAAGCACATCCTGGTCTGGACTAATATTGAAGGGAGAATGGAAATGCCATATCCATGAATCCTGGAGCTCCATCTCCTCCTGGAAACCTCCCCATTATCCCACTTGTCCACAAGAACAAACACCCAACACACACCAACTAAAACTCATCTGGACATTCCTCCTGGATCCGGGAAGGGATGGAAGGACTGGGGGTGGTGCATTTATGATTCCTGATCCCATTCCAGGCCGTGGATGTGCCCTGGCTAATGCGAAAGGTCCTGAATGGGATTTCTCCTGGATCCAGCACCCAGCCCAGTGCTGAGGTGACTCCAAAGCTCATCCAGGTTTTCCCCACCACATCCTGGGGCAGTTTCTGCTATCCCAGGTTGCTCCAAGCCCTACCCAAGCTCTCCTTGGGATAGGAAATCCACTCCCCTCCCAGGATCAAGGCAGTCCAGCCTTCCTGGAAATGATCCTGAAGCTCCTTTTTCCCTTTAATATTCCTTATTTAACTGCCATCATTCCCCATTTTTGCCCCTTTTCCTCAGCTCCTTCACCTCGGGAAGCTTTGGGAATGACAGAGGTTGTTCCCTCGCAACCCTGGCGCATTCCAGGATTTGGAAATCCCCGGCCACGGAGCCGCTGACAGGTTTTGTTCCCTTGCTGCTCGGGCTCATCTTCCTTTCAAGTCGGGCTCTTTTTTTCCAAATTACAAAAGGGAAAAAAAAAAAAAAGAAAAGGAAAAAAGTGGGAAGGAGCTTTTCCCTGTCATTTGTCTTGCTGGGTATAAAAGCAGGAATAAAAGAGGGAGAGGAGAGGAAAGTTTTCCTTTGTTTCAGGAATGTCTCATTTCAATTTGAAACCAAAATCAACCTGTGTGTGCTGCTTTATAAATTCCAGCTGAGAAAAGGCCTTGGAATTGTGTCAGGGCTGAGGTGTTTTTCAAGCATGGATTGCTGTGTTTTACCCCAGAATGGTGAAGTCCAGGGAATCCTGGAATTCTGCTGTTCCAGTAAAATTTAATGCTCAAACATCATCTCTTTGGAAAACTGGGTATTAAAAAATTCTGGAATGGTTGGGGTTGGAATTGAACTCATCTAAGTTTCATTCCCAGGGACACCCCCCACTATCCCAGGTTGCTCCAAGCCCCCTCCAACCTGGATTTAAAACTTCCAGCGATGTGACAGCCACAGCTTTGCTGGGAAAACTCAGCGCCTCCCCAGTCTGCCAGGGAAGGATCCCTTCCCAACATCCCTGTGGTAGTGGGAAGCCAGTCCCGCTTATCCCATCACTCCCTGCCCTTGTCAAAAGTCCCTCTCCAGCCTAATTGCTATCAATGGGATTCGGGATCACTGGGAGATGCCGTGTGGTCCAACAAGCCCCACAACCAAAGCCCAAATCGACTCCCAATGGAGCTCCCTCTTTTTTTTCCCATTATTATTCCCCTTCCCTTTCACCCTTCCCGCTTTCTTTCCCAAACAAAAACGCCGCCGCCGGCTCAACCGCATGCCGGACAATGCCCCCCGCACAATCCCACCCCACAATTCCAGGCCTCTCCTGGGATATTTACGACACATCCCACAGTTGTCATGTCAACCCCCCAGGCGAGGGCGGCCCTAAATCAAGCTGTCAAGGGGCCGGGAGAATCCCACTATGGAAAAGGACATCTCTGAGTGACACCCGGGGAGCATCTGGCATTTCGGGATCGCTGCCACTGCTCCCTCTTTTTGGGTTTGGAAGAGGAGCAGGGCAAGGCAGGAATATCAATGGGATGGTGGGGACGGCTCCCATTTTCCCTTTTGTTGCAGTGTCAGGTGGTGATTTTCCTTCAGGAATTCTGGGGTTGGCAGGGCAGGATCCAACTGTCTTGGAGGTTTTTTCCGGCTTATGAAATCCTGAGATTCCAGGTTCATCACAACCTCTTCCCTCTCTCTACATAGGAGGCAGCTCCTCTCCATCCTCATCCTGCCCTGAGGAATTTTCCTCCCTTACACCACAATTTCCAGGATCTTCAGGATCAGAGAGGGATCCTTCATCAGGAATTGGAATGATAGGATAAGGAGCAATGGTTCAAACAGAAAAAAGGGAAAATTAGATGGGATATTGGGAAGAAATCCTTCCTTGAGTGGGTGGCACGGTTTTCCCAGAGAAGCTGTGGCCGCCCCATCCCTGGAATTGTTCCAGGTTGGACAGGGCTTGGAGCAACCAGGATTTATGGAAGGTGGTGGGGGGGGAGATAGTTGATCTCCCAAGCCAAGCCATTCCATGATTAAGGAAGAGCTTGGAATTTGATTAAACACCTCAGACCAACCAAAACGTTCTGCATTCCTGTTGTGTGGGAAGGGCTGTGTTTTCCAAGCCTGGAATCCATTTATCTTTCCAGCAGGCCAAGCCTCAAGGCTGGAAAACCAGGATAAAAATATTCCTGAGAGATTACAGCCCAAACCCATAGGAAAGACTTTAGTCCTGACTACTTTAGACCGGGGTTTAGCTCTTACTTAAACCCAGACTTTGCACCCCAACTGCTCCGTTAATTCCGTATTTTCAGCCCCGCGGGACCACTGGGAATAGTGAGTTGTTGCTCCACCGGGGTTACAACCCCTCGGAAGCTCCTCCCGGGCGGAGCAGCCTGGGTGGCACTGCCACCATCAGCGAGGTGACAACGGCGCGGGGGGCACAGACGGGGAGGTGCCAAGCAATTAGCGAGCCCAGCAGCATTCCCGGGAAAGCTCCCCGGCAGGAAATCGCTCCCCGGCCCTCGGAGGCGCGGCTTGCCCGGTGGCCAGATGGCTCCCGAGGCTATTCCAGCCGAGAGTGACAATTTTCCAGGGATGTTAATGACACCGCGGTGGTGGCAGCGCGGTTGTTCCCGGCTAATTGCGGGGCTGTCCATCATTATTATATTCCAAGCGGACATGGATTTGCGGCATTCCAGGGATCGATGATTAGGTTTAAAATAAAAAATTACGGGAGCTGCACGGGGGTGAAAAATCCCGGGATTTTTGCATCCCAGCGCGGAGTTGGCAAACAAGCTCCAAAGGGCGGGCGGGGAGCGCTTCCCTTTGTGTCCCGGCCGAGGGCACGGCAGGATCACAGAGCCCATCCCGGCGCTGTTTGCTTTGGGAACAATCGGGAATGGCGGGACAAGAATGGCACCCCCTGACCATGACTAATTGAATCCCGGCGGGAGCGGGGCCCGGACAAAGCGCCGCTCCCGCCGCTCCAGCCGGGAGCAGCCGACAGTGATTGATGCCGCCGTGATCCCGAACAAGGCTCCTGAAAGCCCCGACCCGCTGGATTTATCCAGAGGCTGCTTTTCCCCTTGGACAAGGTGCCCTTGGCTGCAGCCTCCAGCTCTGGCTGGGATTTTAGTCACCACTTCTGGCATCCCAGCTTCTCTGCCAGGATCCCTCTTTTCCCACTGGAACATTCCCGTTGTTCCTGCCAGACCCTCACCATCCCTTCCAGGACCCCACCATTCCCACCAGGACCCCTCTATCCCTTCCAAGACCCCACCATTTCCTCCAGAATCCTTCCATCCCTTCCAGGACCTCACCATTCCCACCAGGATCCCTCTATCCTTTCCAGGGCTCCCCCATTCCCGCTGGATCCCTGCCATCCCCAAAGGTGCCGTCCTGATTCCCGAAGCGATTCCAAATAAGTCTCCATAACCACTGGCACATATGAACCTGCAGTTCCTGGATTTATCCATTCATTCCCTTAAAAGTCCTTCCAAAGACTGCTTTGCCCCTTTGGAAAGGTTGGAGCAGCCTATGGGAGCAGCAGGATAGGGAAAAGCAGGAATTTTCCTTCAGTATGTCCTTATCTCTCTGTGTCTATCACAGAGGATTTTATATTGGAAATCCAGAGGCAAAGCCGGATGGGAAAATCCATCTATGGCTTTTAGGATCAGCCAGGATACTAAACTTCCAGCTCAGCACCCTGGAGCAATGGTATCCCAAAAAAAAACCACCTGGGAAAAGTGCAGGAGAGGAGGTCCACATCCTGAGCTGGGGTGGCATTTCCACCCTTTGCTCCAAGAAATCCTTACTTTTCCATCAGGAATTCCCACAGCAACCATAAAAACCATGTCTCAAGGGTTGGAATGGGCATCACAGCAGCGGCTCCAATCCCAAGATCCTGAAAGGCTGAAAAATGAGGATTTGAGCTGTGGGCTCCCAGCCTGGGTTTTTTTCCAGCTGCCCCCGGCACACATTCCAAGTTGGCTCCTTCTCCATGCCCTTCAGGCAAACATCCAGGCTCTGGGATACTTCCCTTGGTTAAGGGAAGGCAGAGAAGTCAATTAAATCCTTTCTTTTGGGATACGATGGAGTGAAACGTCAGGGATTTATTTGCTCCTCCTGGAGTCAGGATTTTGGGATCTAGGTGCCAGCAGGGCCAGCTCCAACTCCGGAGAGGGAATCAACAAAAGTGGGATTGAGCAATGGAAAACCAAAGGGAATCCAGCCTTTGGACCTTGCTCCAGCAGGACGAGTTTTGTGGCAAAACCTTTTCCCAAGCTTTGCCTCAAAGCTTTTCCTGAGTTTCTTCCTGCCACACCCTTGTCCTGGAGGTGTTCCTGGAGCAGCTCCGTGTCCACTCCCACAGAGGCAAATCCTGGGAGAAAAGAGCTTCATTTCCCTCCTAGAAAAGCAAGTGACTCTAACTGGGATGCAGAAGGGAAGTTCAGGTGGTTGCTGGAGCTGCTGCAGGAACATCCCAGGGATTGAGCTTCCCAGTGGGAGCAGCCCAGTGCTGTGTCCCAGATCCCTTGGGAGAGCCAGGGATGCAGCAGAGCATCCCCATCCCATCTGGATTTAGCCAAGACTGGAATAACTGGAATAATTCCTCTTTCACTCCACTCTCTGGGGAAGCCTCTGCATTCCAGGTTGTGGTGAGCACTCCAGGGCTGGAGCATCCAAGTCCAGGAGCATCCCAGAGCCAAAGCATCCAAATCCAGGAGCATCCCAGGGCTGGAACATCCCAGTCTGGGAGCATCTAAGTCCCTGATCCCTCAGTGGAATCTCATATGCAGCACAACATCCCTATCCCAAGCCAATCCCTGCTGTTAGCACTGGAATAACTCCATTTCCTCCACCCTTCCTGGGAAGCCGCCACATTCCAGGCTGTAATGAGAATCCCAGGGCAGGAGATCCAAGTCCAGGAGCATTCCAGGGCTGGACCATCTGAATCCAGGAGCATCCCAGTCCCTGATGCCTCAGTGAAATCAGGGAAGCAGCAGAGCATCCTCATTCTCAGCTTTCCCCCAGTCCCTGGGAAGACTCTGCATTCCTGACTGGGGTGGGAATGCCAGCACTGGAGCATTCAAAACCAGGAGCATCCCAGGGCTGGCACATCCCAGGGCTGGAACACCCCAGTCCAGGCCTATCCCAGCCCCTCAGTAAAATCCGGGATGCAGCAGAGCATCCTTATCCTCAGCTTTCCCCCCTCCCTGGGAAGCTTTTGCATTCCAGGCCCTGTCAGCCGCTCCGGAGGCTCCTGGTGCCCAGCACAGCATTCCCGGCGCACGATCCCGCAGGATCTGTACACTTGGCCAGGCTGTGTAAACTCTGACATGTGCCTGTCAATCTCTGCCATATTTGCCGACGGCTTTATCCCAGCCTGATTAGTTTCCCGAACAAATTGGAGCGAAGGAAAACATCACCTCCAGTCTGGAAAAGCCAACATTCCGGGGAGTTTTCGGATCTCTCTATTTACATGGACACGGGGTGTTTTCCTAAGGCTCTGGAAGTGATGGTAATTGAACAGTGCCAGCGTGTGAGGAGAGGCTGATGAGTGGGAAAGGTTTTCCAAACAACGCCGCTGGATTTGGCCGCGGCCTTGGCGGGAATGTTTGTGGAGCGTGCGCCCGGCGCAGTGTCAATATTCCCGAATTTCGAGGTGGCGGGAGCGGGACTTTGTTTGGAAAATGGCTCCCTGATATCATCAGCAAGTTTACAAACGGCCCGTGGCCAAATAGAGTCAGAGCTTAAGGAAGCGCCCGCCCAGGACTCAGGGAATGTTTGCTGTTTGCCCAGGGATCCCAAAGAACTTCCATAAATACTGCCCTTATCCCGAATCTTGGGAGGCAGCCCCAGCATGACGTAGCAACTCCACCGCTCCTGATTTTCCAGGGAATCCCCGGGCGCAGCAGGGTCCCAATGAAGCTGTCTCAGGTGGAATCTTCCTCTGCATTCCCATTATCCAAATACTACCTGGAGGAAACGGCAGCCCAAAATTCCATCCAAACATTGCCGGGAAGAAACTGCATCCCAAAATTCCATCCCAAATTCCCATGAACCACTAGAGGGCCCAGAAATTTTACCAGAGGGTTTTCCCTCCTGAAATGAACTCCAATTCCCCCTTTTTTGTGTGGGAAGGAGGAGCAAGGTGGGAAGGGAACTCTGGGGGTTAATAAACAAATCCCGGCTCCGGAATTATTGATGGAAGTGGGAATGAGGCACGGTGACATTTAAAGGAGGAATTTGTGCTCCACAAATCCGAGCGTGACTGACAGAGCTGGAGGCTCTGGAATCAATACAAATAACCCCAACCTTAATTCCTTGATCCCGGGGAAAACAGCGCATTCCAAGCGCTCCCAGAAACTCGGGATCAGCTTGCTGGATGCTATTGACTGCTTGGGAGCAAGGACAATTAGGATGTTCCTTAGGGATGGGACTTTTCCTGATGTTTCCCTGGCATTTCCACAGCAGCACTGTTCTTCCCATTCCCAAAATGCCAGGCTCATTATCCAATATAAAGGGAGATTTCCCAGGATCATCTCCCTTAAGGAATGAATTCCTGGTGCCTGGGGGAGATGAGGGGAAGGAGAGGTTGCATCTCCCTCTGGATGTGGGAGAATCCAGCCCCTAAACCATGGAAAACCTCATCCCAAGCTGAGGCATTGCATAAATGTTGGGAGCAGGATAATATGGGATTCTGGGAAAACTCCATCCTGTATCCCCATGGATACATGGATCAAGGTGGGGGGAAGAAAATTATTCCTAAAACATCATTCCCAGCACTGGGAATGTCCACCAGCACCACAAATCCCAGGAATCTCCATCAGTGCCACTGTTCCTTTAATGCGTATCCATTGGAATTTTGTTTGGAGTTCTCAGGAGAAGTGTGGCCAATGTTGCCTTTGGGAATCTGAGATTGTAAGAATTTTCCAACCCCTCACTCCCAATCGTTTTCCTTCCTGGCTTTGGGCACTCATTCCCTTTAGCAACATCCAAAGAGCCGGCAGGGTGTCCCTGGCATCCCTGGGACTGTGGCTTTGGAATTCCCATCCCACCCAGAACCAATGGGAAACACACCTTAATTCCCTGTTCCCACAAAACCACAGGCATCTGACATCCCCCAAACTCCCAAATCCACGTTTTCCAAAAGCGGGAGGACCCGGAGCACCTCGGGAGCTTATCCAGCTTTTTCCTGATGTAAGTACAGTATTTCTCCGGGAATTATGGCCACTGGAATTCGCCCGGCCTTGTCCTTGCTCCCATAAAAAACCAGGAGACGGTGGAAATTATGGGATCAAATCAAGCCTTCCTTTGATTCTGACCCTACAGCCACGAGAGTCCCAGAGGGTCCTGCTTTTTTCCTTCCCACTTTCCCTAATTTATGGCTCATTCCCTCTTTTCCAATCAAGCTGGCTGGGGGCAGCTGCTCCCTATCCCGGGAGCTGCCATAAACCATGGACAACATTCCTGCTTCCCTGTTGCTGTGGATAGAAAGTCCTTTATGGAGCGGGATGGGGATCTGGAGGGTGTCAGGAGGAGCAGGATTGGCTCAATGGATGGAATTTCATTCCCCCTTTTTCCAAGGCCTCCCTGAAGGGCTTGGGCAGAGCGGGAATGGTGGAAGGGTGGGAATACCCAGAGGGTTCGATATCCCCCAAAAAAACCACTCCAGGGTTAAATCCAGCTGTTTGTTCAGTGGGAAAAACACCCTTGGGAAGGTGGGAATGATGGCAGGTGCGAGCCGGGACTGGAAAAATCCAGGAAAACAGCACCATGTCCCAATGTTTCTTCCTATTCCAGGAAAAAAAAAAAAAATCCACCTTTGCCCCCCTTTTCTGGGATGGGGGAGGATCAGAGAATCCCACAGAGACGCCTCCTGAATTTTCTTCTGGAGAAACAATCTCCCGGCAACTTCTCTTCCCAAAATCTCTTTCCAGAAATCCTTGGGAATGACCCTGAACTGCTCTTTGCTTCGTGGACCCATCCCAAAAAGCCAGGGCTCTACCTGGATATTTCCACCTGAGCCTAAATACTAGGGAAGAGAATTTGTGAGAAGAAATTTTCAGGGATATTTCCATGCCAAGCTGGCCAGGATCCAGGGAAAATTCCCAGATCCCACAGAAACTCCAGGCGCCTTTAGAATCCTGTCTCTCACTCATTTTTTGGAGTCAAATCTGGTGCCTGTAAGGATTTGGGAATTTTTGGAATTTTTTTCCTGTGAAAACTTAAAAAGGGACATTTTTTGTTTAATTTGGAGTGGATTGGGGTGGACTTCTAAATTAATTTTTGTGGATTTGGGACTTTAAAAAATGTTTTTAAAATATTTTCTGGATGAAAAATTGTGGGATTTGGAAAAACTGGGATATTGTGAATGATGCTTTGAAATAAGTCTGAAAATCAGGAGCTTTCCCAATACTCCAGAACATCCCCACCTGCTCCATTTTGCTTTTCCTTTACTCCCAGACCCCCAAAAATTCATCATTCCCAGGAATCTCCAAGCAGATTCCTTGTTCTCTTCCCACTGGGATGTAACTTGGAGCCCAGTATCCCAGGCAGAGGAAATTTGGGATCCAGGTGTTGCAGCACTGACACAACCCTGGCAAAAATTCCGTCCAAAATCCAAACCCAGGAGGGTCAAAAGTTCATCCAGCCCCCAGCAACTCCTGGGAGTTTTTTTCCTGCTTGGAAAAGGGTGAAGGAAAGGGAGAAAAAAGAAAAGCAGGAGAAATCCAATAAATGCCAGGGTGGGAAGGGAGAGGGGCCGGCGGTGGGAAAAGCAAACAAGACGGGAAAAAGGGAACAGGCGGCACGGAAAGGCCCAGGATGGAAGGTTGAGAGCAGATGGGAGAGGGGCTGGAAGTGGGAATATGAGGAGCTGGGAAGTGGGAATGTGAGGGGCTGGAAGTGGGAATGTGAGGGGCTGGAAGTGGGAATATGAGGGGGTGGAAGTAGGAATGTGAGGGTGTGGGATGAGGTTGATATTCCATCTGCATCCCACCTCACAGGCTGGACTTCCTTATTTTTCCCCCCTCCTGTCCTTTTTTTTTTAGGAAAAAGTCCTCCTGGATATATCCCAAAGCCTCTGCTTTGCCAGGAGTCATCCTGGTCGCACAGAAAAAGTGGGATCAAACAAACAAAATCCCTGGAATTTCCCCCGGATATGGCTGGAGCCAGGATCCACTTCCCTTGGTGTCCACCATGTGAGGATTCCAAGGAAAACCCTCTGGAGTCACTGGGAATGCAGGGAGGGAGAGGTGGAATTAAAAACTGCATCAGGAGCTGTTTCCCAATGGAATTCCAGACCCTCATCTCCATGCCACCCATCCCAGCATTCCAAGGATAACTGGGAAAAGCTCAGTGCTTCCTCCTGGAGCCCTTTCCATGCCTCCAACACTGGCTGCTCCCAGGTTCTCTGGGAAACATTCCTGGACGAGCAGAGCCCTGCCCCACTCTCGGGATTCCACAGTGTCCACGTGCAATTCCAAGGCTTTATGGCTCCCCCATGGAGCCTTCCTGATGCCCTTGGAGCTCGATTATCCCAGGAAATGGAGCCTTTATGGACTCCAGCTGGGAAGTGGGACATTAATGAGCCCTCCTTGGCACAGCTCCATATGTTTTCCGCCTTCTCCCGAGATCCCGGTTTTTTATGGTGACATTTATTTCATGGAAATGAGCCTGGGAATGAAGATCCATGGCCCTTCCTGGAGATTTGCAGGAATCGCTTCCCACTGTCAGGGATAAACCTGGAAGGGAGAGGGAAAACACAGCTGAATATTCCCTCTTCCTACCTTGCCAGGAATCCAATAAAATCTGGGATTTTAAAATTTTTCCGGGGGAGTTTTTTCCAACTTTTCTCCCATTAAAACACCACAACTTTTCCAAATCCAAACTCTCTATTCCAAGAAAATTTGCTGCTCAAATGTTGGCGTCACCAAATGCAAATTTCCTTGGAAATCACCTCCTAGCAGGAATTCCACCTCCAACAATAAATCCTGAGGTGCTAATTCCTTGTTTTTATCTGAAATGACATTTCCTTGGACCCCATCGGGCTTGGAATACAATGGACAATCCAGGGGCAAATCTAGGTGGACAAAGGGAGTTTGGAGATAAAGGCAAAAGGGAGCCAGGGATGGATGAACTCCCAGGAGGAGAAAACCTGGAGCTGACATGAATTCCCAGGCTTTTCAGAGCTGTTCCAGAGGTGCAGCCAGTGGGATTTTGGGAATTTCCAAGGGGCAAATCCATCAGGAATGGGGGTATTGGATCTGTTCAGGTTTGGGACCCCTTTGTGGGCTCTGGGAGATATTTGGGATATTTTTGTCTCTCCTACCTGGAAAAACCTTGGAAAAAGATAAAGGATCAACCTTGGGATGAGCCTGGCAGAGCAACTACTTCCCAAATCCTGAATTCCCTATCCCATTTTTCTGCCAGTGACCTCAGTTAAACCAGCACGAGTTCCTGAATTCCAAGCCTTTCCAGGCCTGTTGACTTCCCAGAAAAGCAGGAAGCAGAGAAAGCTGGGAATTGGCTGCTCCCTCTGCTGCCCAAAAGGCAGGAGAGGGGGGGTGTGGGGCGGGAATTCCATCCAGCTCTAATTTATCCTGGATTTGAGCGTATTCCAGGTCACTGATCACATACCCAGTCAGGATCTGGGCAATAAAGGAATTCTTTCCATCCCTTCACTTGCTTTCTCCCTAATAAATCTTTATCCTGATTCCAGCAAGATCACTTCCTTT
>VYZP01072803.1:18359-35026 GCA_013400635.1 Hypocryptadius cinnamomeus | reverse complement strand
TTTTTTTTTGAAAAATACACCTGGATACAGCCCAAACCCTCTGCTTTTCCACACTGGGCTTGGGAATCCAGCTTTGCCAGGAGTCATCCCTATCCCACAGGAGAAATGGGATCAAACCCCCAAAACCCCTGGAATTTCCCTATGGATGCTGGGATAAAGTTCCCTTGGTGTCTTGGAGGGTCTGGAATCACTGGGAATGCAGAAAGGGAGAGGGGATATTTCCAAGCAGGAGAAATTGGATCTGCTCCATCTTTCCCAATTACAAGGGATGTCTCTGTCCTAGAGCAGCCTAGCATATCCCAGATCCCAGTTTTCCATCTTTTCCCTCCCTGGAAACCAAAAGCAGCAGATCAATAGGAAATATTCAGCCAAATCCAGGTTGGATGGGGCTTGGGAATGGTGGAAGTTGTCTCCATCCATGGCAGGGAGTGGGAATGGGATCTCCCCACCCAAACTATTCTGGGAATTTATATAAAAAAAAATTCAAAACTAGGAAAAAAATGGGAGACTAAAATATTTTATTTGGAAAGGAGGCAAAGGAAGGGTTAAATTCCACCTGCTATGAATGAATCCAGGGATTTGGCTTTTCCAAAAACAGAAACAGGGGGATATTCCAGGATGGTAATTCACATTGGATAATGGGAAGTGCTTGGGATTTTCCCCTGTGTTGTGAGACTTAAATTCATTCCCAGGAATTCTGGCCTCAATCCCAAAAACTGCAATCCCTAAAATGCCAAGATCCAAAAGAAACAATATTCCCAAGCTGAGCAATATTTCCCTCTTCAAGAAATCCCTTCAGAAGTTTTCCCAACCCATTTCTGTAATTTTTCCCCCATTTTTTCACTGGAAAACAAAGTTCCAAAGACATCTTGACAGTTTTCCCACTTTTCCCAGCCTCCATCCCATTTTCCCTCATGTTTAATCTGCCTCACTTGGATGATTTGCATCCCAATTTCCTGGTTTTGTCCTTCCCTTCCCGAGTGTTTGTTCCCACTGATCCAAGGGCATCGCTCGCTTCCATCTTTCCCAATTTAATGATATTTATCCATCATCACCTGGGAGAGGAATTGGCTGGAGCTCAATTTGGCAAAATAAATCGGGATCGCTTCCAGGATAATCCCATGGAACACATGGAATTTAATGTCCCCTTTTAATGTCCCCATCTGCGGCCGTTGTCCTTGGGATAAAGTCTGGATGCTGCTTCCCAATTCTCCTTGTGGAATTCTGCTCTCTGTCCCAACTTTCCTCTTGCTCCATTCACCAGGGCAGGTTGGTTGTTTTTCCTGGATTTTCTGGATGATCCAGCAGCTGGATCAGAGTGATTTCTCCTTAGATCTACTTTGTGCTGAAGTCACCGAGGCAATGGATCATGGAATTCCATCATGGACTGGGATGCAAGGGAGCTTGTGGATCATTCCCCTTCATCTATCCCAGACTGTCCCAAGCCCCATCCAACCTGGATCTAAACACTTCCAGGGATGGGGCAGCCACAGCTTTTCCGGGAAAACTGTGCCAGGACCTCCCGACCCCCACAGAGGGGAATTAATTCCCAATATCCCATCTACCCCTGGCAGTGGGAAGTCATTCCCTGCATCCCATCCCTCCATCCCTTATCCCAAAACCACACCCTGTTTTCACCAAAGACCAGCCCCAGCCCAAAAAACCCTTGGATGGTGCAGACTAGAATCCTCCTCCTCCCTTTTGGGGGGTTATCCCGATTTTTGAGGTACAAATCCACATTTACTCCACAGGAATAAACCTGCAGAAGCCAAGCCCTTCCTGCAGCAGAATCCACAAAATTATTCCAGCACGGATCACCCGGCACTGCAAGGCTGCAAATCCCTCCCTTGGAAAAGCAAGATGCTGCTCCCCTCCTCCTTCCAGCCAGGAGAAGAGGCAGCATTCCCATTCCCCATCCCAGTGCTGCTGTTCATTCCCAGGGCTGGTCCCAGGATTTTTGCACCCCTTCTCCCATCTTAAAGTTCCTTTCTGGGACTCGATCCCAATTTTCTGTTGTTTGCTCACTACAGTGGCTGGGAGCCGGGATAAATCTTGGAACGGGGAATAAAAACCCGGCAATTCCTCATGGAAGCAAAGAAAGCCACTAGAGGGACCTTCGGGCTGAGCCACAGCGAGGTCACACCGGGATTCGGGGGGGAGACATCCCCAAATTCCCCTTTTCCCTCCCCTCCCGCTGCTCCAGGGCTATCCCACAACCTCCCACGCACGTTTGCTTGGGATTTCCCAATAAATTCCCTAAAAAACCAGGAGTGTGTTTTATTTCCCTGTTTAATAACTTCCCTCAGCTTTTTCCACGTGAGGAGCCTTTGGGGGAGTTTTTCCCTTTTTTCCACTCCTTTTCTTCTCTCTCCCTGACCACTGAAAGCCTCAAATAAAAACAAAAAAAAAAGCAGGGAAAATCTCCCGGCAGGAAAAACGGGAGGCAAACACAGGAGTTAATTTCGGCTGGAATAGCTGCGGCTGTTTGTGGTTGTCCCTGACTCCGGAGCACCTGTGTTTGCTCACGAGCTTTTCCCAATCTGCCACAAAATGCCCGGGATTGTCACATGGGCCTGGAGCTTCCCGGCGCCTTGGGAATGAAAAAGCCGCAGCTTTTAGCGGAGTTAATCATTAATGCGCCGGCCTTTGTCCCGTTCCCGAGGCTGACAGGCCTTTGATATCCCAGATTTGCCAGCGGCGCCTGGAGCCAGGTACTGAGGAGCAGCCTGCCTGGAGCTGGCCTTTCCCTTGGGGTTCGCTTCCTGGGGTGTTCCATGCACCCCTGTGCCCATCCAGGAGTTTTCCTGCACGTAATCCAACCCTCTGCTCCAACCTCATTCTTCTTTTGGGGTAAAAAACCTTTGGGATATCCCCCCCGAGCTTTTGGATTCCTAGGAATTGGGGGACGCTGGGACAGGAATGCAGCTGCTCCTGCTGCTCTCCTGCTTCACTGTCCCGTCCAAAATTTCTGCCTTTCCATTGCTTTTCCCAGGGCCTGGTTGTTCCAAGGGCACAGGGAGGGAAAGCTCCAAAATGGCTCCACGTCCTTGGAATTCTCCCTTAAAATAATTTCGGAGCAAAATCCTCCCAAATGAAAGCCCTGATTTCCGGGGTTGTGGGAAAGAGGGAGAAGGAAAGGGGAGAAGCTCTCCCTGGGCACCAAAAATGGCTCAAATTCCTTAAAATTCTCCAATAAAATCAGTTTTCCACCAACTTGGAGCAGAATCCTCCCTGAAGGAAGGCCCTGTTTTCCCAGAGGCTGCAAGAAGGAGGACACAGGGAGAGAAAACTCTCCCTGGACACTGAACACAGCTCCACTTCCTGGGAATTCTCCCATAAAATCATTTTGGAGCAGAAGCCCCCCCAGAGGACAGGAGGATTCCCATAAAACTGTTGGGAATGTGATTTGTGCTCCCAGAGCTCTGAGGCACAGTCAAACTCCAAGGTTCCTGAACTTTTCCTTGACTCCATCAAATCCTGACAGCTTCTCCACGGAGCTGCCATGACAGGGATGGAGGTGGAGCTGTGCCAGGGACTTCCCAAGGCCCTGTTCCTGCATTTATGGCATCCAGGGATAGAAATCCAGCTGGATCCCCCCATTTATAGCACCCAGGTATGGAAATCCAGCTGGATTTCTTCCATATTCCCAGCTGGAGAATTTCCATCCCAACTGCCAGTGCAGGTGGAAATCCCAAGTCCCAAATTTAAGGAGGAATTAAACAATTCCTCAATTTTTTGGCCACCCTGTTGCTGCCTCTGGAAGCTGGATGGGAAAGCTCAGTGGGTCCATGAATTGACACTGCTCCCTCTGGAATGCCTGGGAGGGAACTCTTGCAAAATTATCCAGGGATTGCAGCCTCTGGGAAGAGTTTTGAGGCCACTTTTACCCAGGCAGTTCTGCCCCTCGATCCCTCCTGATCCTGGCACACCCCAAAACCACAAAGGAATGTGGGGCTGGCTCCTAATTTTTCAGATCCAAGAGGAAACTCCCTTCAATGTCCAGGATTTGCCTGGGTGACTCATGGAGATAAAGCTCCCAAGGTCACCGAAGGAGCCAGGAAACGTGGAATTCTCTCCCACTGGCTCCCGGCTCAACTGGGATGTGCCTGGACAAGTTCCCAGCAATCCCTGGAGCTGCAGCATCCCCCCAGGAACCTCAGGCTGGAATATCCTGGGTTGGGTGGAATTCAAGGATCAGGCCCTGAACTGGGAGCAAATCCAAAGCAGAATTCCTAAAATCCAGGGAAACATTGGAGCTCCAAGGCCACGCAGAGCTTTGATCCCCTCACCTGCCAGAACACCCAGGGAGGCTCCGCTCTTTTGCAACTCCAACCAAGAATTCCACTTAAACCACTCCAGAGCCGGAGAGCCAGGATTCCAGGCCTTGGAGAACATGGTTCCACCCCCAGGCCAGACTTCCAAGGGCTCTCCAGGCCTAGGAAATGCCTCTGTGCTCACGTCATGGCTGAAATGCTCTGGGAGCCACAGCTCCTGCACCTCCAGCTCCAATCCCTCAGGATTATTGGCTCCTTGAAACCTTGGAAAAGCAGCCAGGGAAACACAGGGGTTGGGGACCTAGGATATGGGAAGCAGAGCCCAAATTCCAAAGCCCACTGCTACTCCTTGCCACCCGGGAGCAGACCCCAGCTCCCTCGGGATTCCAGCTGGGAAAGGAGGCCAGATCCCTTTGGAGGGAGGGGCTCTCTGGGATTGGCCACCAGGAAGGTGGGAAGAAGGATTTCCCCTCCTTTCTGCCAAATCCCAGCACTGTGGAAGTGGGAAGAGGCCTCAGGAGGTGGGAAGGAGCCTCTGGATTTATGCCCACAGCCTCCAGCAGAATGAGGTGTGAAGCCCTTGATTTGCTCAATCCCTATGGAATTATGGGAATATTCCAGCTGGAAAAGACCTCAGAGATCATCAAATCCAACCCTTGTCCATTTCCCACTTTATCTGAGCATTGAGTGACAATTCCAGCTGTTCCTTGGACACTTCCAGGGATGGGGACTGCACCAGTGTTCCACTCCAAGCCTTTCTGTAAAGAAATTCCAACTGAACTTCCCCTGAGGCCATTCCCTCTTATTTTATCATTTGTTTCCTGAGGAAATACCCTGATTCCCACCTGGCTGCACCCTCCTTCCAGGTAAAGGGTGCAGCTTCCCAGTTCTAATTCCTGAAGGGAAGATTTTCCTTGCTTTCCACAGGCTTTAGCAGGGAGCTGGATGTGTCTCTGCCCTGGGGGATATCCATGAATTTAACACACTGAACCTGAAGCTGGAGTGTGCTGAAAGCAGGAACAGGGCTGCCCGGGATCATGGATAAATGAGCATGGGATCAGCTTCCTGGGAGGAAAACTCCAGGGTGCTAAAAGGCTCTTTGATCCAGCAGGGAGAAGATAAATGGGATAAATGGGATAAATAAACAGGACCTGCTGGAAGCACATCCACACTGGGAACACAAATGATTAATTACGGCCTTTTCCAGCCACAAAACTCCAATCCTAGTCCTTAAAAAACTCCGGAGGCTCCGAGGGAAAAGCACATTTTAACACCGGCCTCGGAAACTGCTGTTGGAGTGAGCGATCCAAGCTCATTCCCAAATCCTTGTTTAAATATTTTCCCTGCTCCTTCCCCTCCACAGCCCGTTTGCGGTGTGCATCCCACGCCGGAGCCAGGGAGGAAGCGTTCCTGGAAAAATCACAAAGCCACTTTCAGCCGCAGAAATCCCCATCCCGAATCCAAACAGGGAAGCCTCTGTCCCTTGCCAGCCTAGGCTGGGTTTCCGCCCGGAATTAGGCAGGGAAAGGGAAGGGGCCGCTTTTCCAGCTGTGGGGTGGAAATCCTGCTTTTTCCAAGGGGCTCTTTCCAAGCTCTGCACACTGATGGGATAGTCAGGACTCACTGGATGGATGACCATGGAAGGGAATGCTCCAGGGAGAGGGCTGTGGGCGTGGAAAATGGGTTTCCACGGAAAAGCCTGGTCACTCCTATAACAGCTCTGTCTGGGAGGGCTGGAAAAGCTCATTCCGGGAGCTGGAATCAGACAGATATTTGCTGGAATACGGGGTTATTCCAGGCCAGGTATTCCAGGGAAGGGGGGTGAGGATCTTGAATTTGCCCCCTGGGTCACATCCAACCTGCCAGGAATGTCCTGGGAAGCCCCCTCAGGATAACCCCTCGGCAGCAGGGGATCAATCAGCCCCTTCCTGGTGACATTCACAGTGACCCAGAGCCACTCCAATGTTAATGGGATAATGAGTCTTCTGTGGGGAAATACGGAATTCCAGGGGATGCTCTGGAGGGCTGGGATAGCTGGGATGTGGCTGCACATTCCAGGCATCTCCATTCCATTAATAAGATGGAAAAACACCCTTGTCCCATGGAGGAGAGGCTGGAAGGAGCCACCAGCAGCTCGAGGGTTATTTTCCATTATTAGTCAGGAGCTGAACATTCCCAAGGTTCTCCATACAACCAGGAGGGAACGGGGTGCAGAACCTGATTTTTCCCAAATAAAGCTCCTTCCTGCTCTTATCCTGGCAACTCCAGTGGCAGCTGTCCCTACATCCTACAGATCCAGAGCTCATTCCCACCCTCCTTGTGTCCCCTCACTATCATCCCACTGGATCCCATAAGGACAGGCTGGGCTCACTCCCAGGAAACCAAGGAAGTCATGGATCATCCTGATGTGTAGCACCAACATATTCGTGACAGATCCCTTCCGAATGGGATATTCCAGAGGCTCGGAGGGTGCGGAGCTGGTGCAACCTGGAGGTGACGCTTGGGACCAAGGTCTGGATGTGACCAAGGCATGGATGTGGTGGGATTATGGATGTGATCAAGGCATGGGTGTGACCAAAGCATGGATGGGACCAAGGCATGGATGTGACCACAGTATGGATCTGGTTGGCTTGTGGATGTGACCAAGGTGTGGATGTGACCAAAGCCATGGATGTGGTTGGCTTATGGATGTGACCAAAGCCATGGATGTGGTTGGCTTATGGATGTGACCAAAGCCATGGATGTGGTTGGATTATGAATGTGACCAAGGTGTGGATGTGGTTGGAGATATGGACGTGACCAAGACATGCATGTGGCTGGATTATGGATGTGACCAAGACATGGATATGGTTGGAGTCACGGAGAGCAGGTCCATCCAGGGTGTTTAAGCACCAGGAGACTCCAAGATTTTGTTCAAAAGCCAAGGGAACAGCTCAGAGTCCCTCCGTGGTGGAAAGCCAGGAGCTGGACCTCCGGTTGTTCTCCCTTCCCGCGGGATCAGCCGGCTCCCTGTTCCTGCTGGGCAAACACGGCCGGATGAGATAAGGGCTGTGTGCACAGCTCTCCACCAGCAATTCTGAGCCCGACCTCCCTTCCTGACAGCCACCTGCTCCCGGCTCCCTCCCTGTGTCTTGGCCGCGCTGGCCTCAGCCCCTTCACCCTTCCCGTTCCCACTGGGAATATTCCATGCTTCTCCTGCTCCCACATTTTGCTGGGAAGATGGTGATGGGCATCCAGCATCCCAAAAAAACTGGTGGGATACCACCCCCAAACAAAACTTTGGGAAGATGAATGGGAGGTAGTCAGGATTTTGGAGTTGAGATGATGGGATGAGTCCCTCCAACGTGGATCCAGCAGACTGGGAATGGTAAAACCAGGTTTAACATTAATACTGGGATTCCTGGGAGATTAATCCGAGAGATAAGTGGGACAACAGTGAGGGTGAGACTGGAGGGCCCCGTGGCTCAAACAAAGGGATCTGGGAGCGGGAGCAGGGAAAGACGGATGGGTTGTTAAACATTGCCAGCATACCTGGCTGGAGCTATTCCTGGGTCACCGGAAACAGCAGCCAGGATTTGGGGTGGTGCATCCAACCAATTCCAGCCAACTTCTACCCTCTTCCTATCTCTGGCTCACACAGGGGTGACCTAGGGATTCCAAAGGCACTCCAGGACACGGAAAACATTCCTGGCTGTCTCAAGTTGTCCAAACCCACCCTACCCAGTGGGGGCTGCCATGCCAGGGGCTCCCAGTTTTCCCAGCAGAAGGAATTTGAGAGAGCAAGAGTGTCTCCACGTGGGTTTCCAAATATTTTCCACAGGGGCTGCAGAGTGCCAAGTTGGGCAATTTGGAATTTGCTCCAGCCTCTAAATCAGGGGATTTTTACCCTCCCCAGGTGCTGCCCTTCTGACCATGGGATCCATCCAGCCTGCAGGATCAATTCTCCCTAAAAACCAGGAAAACAGTGGAATTAAAATTGGCTCAGCCAACAACATCCCCAGGCAACCTCTTCCCTGTTTTCCCATCAGGTGAGAGCTGTGCCTGGGGAGAAAATCAGGATAGATCCCATCAACTTCTCCACCTCTCTATCAGCTTCTCTACTCTCCGTCAAATCCCTTCCCTGCTCCTCCATCAAATCCCTTCCCGGCGTCTCCCAGCGGAGATGAGCCACTAAAGAATGGGATGTCAGGGCCACTCAGCTGCTCCCCTCCATCCATTATCCAACTCCAAAGGTCTCACCTATCCAAGAGCCCCATCCATCCCCATTTCCAGGCAGCCAGGGCAGCCCCTCCCCTCCAGCCCTTGGAGCCCTCTGCTTTCCATCAGATTTTCCAAGACAATGGGTGTCTGGAAGCTCCTTAACTCCTCGGGAAGGAGGGGGGTTGTGGGCACAGCCCCAGTGCTGGGGGATGGCTCCCGGGAAAATCTTGCTCCAGGGACACCCCTTCCTTCCCAGAAAAATGGGATCACATCACCCCAGGTTTTTGTCTGCACTTTTGAGGGTGTTTTCCCAGCGTTTTCCCCTGAATTGGATGCTCCTAAGTCCCTGGGATATCCAGGGTGATAATTAATGGGATGTATGACTCTGTTTGACATCCCAAACCATAATTTGGGATTAGGAATATGTAATCCTCTGCCAGGGCAGCAGGTGAAATTCTGGAATCTTGGCATGAGGCCAGGAGTGGGAGATGCCTTGTAGGAATCATCTCTTCTGGGTGGGATCTTCCTGGGATAACACTGATCCCATCACCTCTTGTGTTTGGCAATTCCCCACATGAATTGCCTCTGCACCCCCTGTGCCTCAGGCTGGATCCAGGGAGTCCCAGTTGTCTAAGAAACTTGGGATACCAGGAATTCCATGCAAGCTGTCCAAAAATTCCAAGGAAAGGATTTATTATATTTTTAAAGATTTTTATTAATATTAGCATTGATATTCCACTGACATTTTTCTTATTTTTATTATTTTTCCCATCATTCCCAAAATCATTTTGGGGTTGGAGCTGAACATCCTCAGCACGGACAAAACATGGATTTGGGCTGGATTTTATCCCATCTCAGGTGGGATTTGACTCCCAAAACAACCATGGGTATTGGAAGTGCAAAGAGGGGATGAGGGGTCCCAAGTCTGTCCAGCGGGAGCTGGAAAATTTTGGGATGGTGCTGGAATAGTGCTGAAACAATCCCTCATTCCAAGGCCTTATCTCATGGCAGAAATCCGGTGCTGGCACTGCTGCCAGGGGCACTTTATTCCCTTGGAAAGGAAGGGAGCAGAATTCCAGTGCCAAATCCATTGTTCCTGGAACAGGAACGACTCCGGGTCCTGCCAGGTTATAGAGCTCCCATTGTTATTCCAGAGCTCAGGATCACCCAGCTTTGAAGTAGCTGAAGCAGGAACGTTCCTTCCTCTCTGCTTTGCTGCTTTTATTCCCTGATTTTTTTTCCCCCCGTTCCATGATTTAACTTTGATGGGGATTGGAAAAAGAGGAGCTTTAGGGTCACTTCCAACGGGAATCATTCCATGATTCAGGCTGGAAGCAGCGTAGTAGGAAGCTGGGAGAACCCCCCAAGGACCAGGAATGTTGTCTCTGGCTCTGGGGTTTGGATGTTGGGATGAGCTGGACACAGGTGGGAAGAACCAAATGCCAATGGTTCCAGAGGATCTGAGTGCTGTTGAATCCAGAGCAGCGGGATCAGAAGGCTGGGAATCTCCACAGGACACGGGAATGTTAGATCATCTCCAGGTGCTTCCTGGCCACATCTCCCTACGTTATCCCACCCCCTGAGCCCATGCATCTTGTGGGAAGAAGCCGCTCCCTCCGGCAGCTCCTTCTCCTGGCTTTGTATCCAATTTAACCGCTGGATTTGAAATGCCACTGGAGTTAAGAGGAGCTGATTAAAAAGCGGGAGCCTCATCCCAGTTTTTAAACACGGAGTTGCTTGGCCGTATTTACATTAGTGTCAACTTTAATTTAAATCCCGCATAACGATATTTGCTTCCCTAAATTTATTCCCCGGGAACGCCGCGCAAATTACCCGGCACCACCGGCACCTTCTCTTTGTCTCTGCCAGAGTGGCTCAGGAATGAGCTCCTGGAAGTGTCATTCCGCCTCTTTAACGTCTCATTAATTAACCCATCCTGCTTTTGGGATGAGGTTGGAGCTGGTGGAGCATGGAAAAGGAATTCCAGCTGGATCTGCCTTCAAAATGGGAATAGGGATAGGCTTGGTGAGCCTCATCCCTTCCAACTTGGGATATTCCTTGGGAAAACATGGAATTAAGGTCCCCAACCATGGTAAAGACATAAAACCCCTTTCCTGAGAGATTTGGGATGAACAATCCTAGGAATGGAAATCCAGTTGGATCCACCTTTAAAATGAGAATTGGGATAAGCTTGGGGAGCGTCATCCCTTCCAAGTTGGGATATTCCATGGGAATTCATAGAATCAATGAACCTAGCCCTCTTCCTGAGGGATTTTGGGATGGGCCATCCCAGGAATGCAGTATCAGAGTATCAGGGAATATCCAGGTGCTCTGGGATTTCACAGATATGTGGGATATGCTGTGGGCAGCCCAGGAACAACAGGAGCCTCCTGCCTTCCAATCTGACCACCCTGCAGGAAAAAGTGGAAAGAGGGGGAAAAAACACAAAAAATCCAGTGATTCCATGGATTTTTGGGACAGCAACGCAGCTCTGGGATTGTCAAATCCACAACCTTTTCCCTGTTCACTCCTAAAATCCTTTCAGGATTCTTTCCAGCAGCCCAGGGCTATTCCCAGCTCCCAGAACCAATGGGACAAAAAGTGGGAACAGCAAAGGATGGATCATCCTTGCTGGCCTTGCTCCTGATTAATTTAGAATTCCAGCATTTCCCTGCCCAGAGCAAGATGAGAGGTGGCCTGGACTAGAAGAGGAAGAAATTTCCCTGGATTTTCAGGGAATGAATGCCTGGATGCAGTGGTACCCAGCAAGGACATTCTCGGTATTTCACATCTGGCTCCCCATCAGATCACCCAGGAAGGACAGTGCATATTTAAGATTTTCATATTCCAGGCTTGTTGTGCCCTAAATAAATATGGAATTCTGCATTTGGCAGCTCTGCATCTCCAGCCCAGGCTGGAAATATCCCTTGGAATGTGGCATTCCTGCAGCTTGCTTGGAATGAGGACAGAATTCCTTGCCCAAAAGGGTTTCCTTGCTCCAAGAGGTTTTCCTTTATCCAAGAGGATTTTCCCTTTATCCAAGAGGTTTTCCTTGCCCAAAAGTGTTTCCTTGCTCCAAGAGGTTTTCCTTTATCCAAGAGGATTTTCCCTTTATCCAAGAGGTTTTCCTTGCCCAAAAGTGCTTCCTTTCCCCAAAATGTTTCCTTGCCCCAAGAGGTTTATCTTTTTCCAAAACTGTTTTCTTCTTATCCAAGAGGGTTTCTTTTCCCTTGCTCCAAGAGTTCTCCTTGCCCCCAAAGGGTTTCCCTGCCCCTAAAATCTTTTCTTGTCCCAAAAGTGTTTCCTGGCCATTCCCAAAGATGCCAACTGAAGGGTGTGGAAATGATAGTGGAGGCAGCTTTTGCTGGATCCATGGAATCAGGGAAGGGCTGTGCTTTTACCTGGCTGAAGGAAGGGGCTTCACAACAAAAGGGATTCAGGATCCATGGAAAAGCCATGGGCCAGAGCCCGGATCTTGGCTCGGGAATGCCAGCAGAGGCAGATTTTCCTGGATCAGCGGGATAAGGGAATCAGGGAATCAGGGAAGGGCTGCAGCTGTGCCCTTATCTGGCCGGAGGCCGGGGCTCCGCAACAAAAGGGATTGGGGAGCCGGGTGATCCATGGAAAATCCATGGGCCCGGCATTGTGGACGCCCTTCTGCTGAGCAAATAGTTCAAACTGTTCATTCCCATCTCCCATTCTCTCCCTGGAACGTTGTTTGTGTCCTTGCATTTCATTCCGCAGGAAGATTGCTCCCTGGGCCTATGAGCAAACAGTCCGGAAAAGAGCCAACTATCCTGGCTTTTCCCTGGAGAACTGGCATTTTTATTCCAGCTCCAAGCTGTCAAAGAGCTGGAGAGTTTATGTCCGGATCCTGAATTAATTGCTTTAAGCTGGAGCAGCCTCCAAATGGCCAGGAGATGTTTATTAATAACGGTTCTCCCGGTTTTTTCCGGATTTTTTTTTTGTTCCAAGCTGTGCCTTCCCATCCCATGCCCTCCATTAAGTGCCTGACCCAAGGAAAAGCCACTTACAGGGAATTAGGGAATGGGTCCGGAGGTTTTGGTGGCACGGGAAGATCCCGGTAGGACTTTGGGCACGCCGCGAAGGAGATGGAGACGGATCAGCGGGAGAAGGAGCTGGATCGTGTTTAATCCAAATATCCTCGATAATTAACGAGGAAATTAACGCTGGAAAAAATTCCAGGTGGGAATTAAATGGATTTGTGTTAGACATAAAATGTTTGAAAGCTTTGAAATCCTGCTTTAAGGAATGAAGGAATAAAGCAATTCCAGCGCTGCTGGAAAAGCAGGAGCCGGGAGCGCCTTTGTGTAAATTTTCCACTTGACTTTTCATTATCTACCTGCCCCAAATCCATCTGTATGGATGGGATCAACATGGAATGGGAGAGATAAAAGCCAGAATAAATGTGCTTTGCATATCCCACCGATAAAGCCCCCTCCCCTTTCCCCGGAGCCGCTTTTCCAGGCAGCTGCATTTTCGGGAATAAATCATTTTGCCGAGGAAAGGAGAGAGAAGCGGAGTGGGGCTGCTCAAGTGTTTGCTTGGAATATTGATCCTGTCAAAGGAACTGCAGTTAATGAGTAACTGGGAAAAATATGCCGGATCTGCCTGGGCTCCTTGCCGGAGCATGGATACAGCTCCTGGCCCCCTTTTGGATGCAGGAGCAGAGCCTGGGACAGGGCTCTGCCTCCCACAGGGACACCCTGAATTCTAGGGTGTTTGGAGTCTCAGGACTTTCTGTATCCCAAGTCCTGCCATATCCCAAATCTTGCTGAATCCCGAACTATGCTGAATCTCTAACCTGCAGTATCCCAAACCCTGCCTTATCCCGAACCTCATTCTATCCCAAATCCAACTGCTTCCCAAATCTGCTGTATCCCAAACCCTACAACACCGTAAACCCTGCTACATCCTAAATCCTGCCCCATTCCAAACGTTGGTGCATCCCAAACCCTTCCCAAGTTCCACTGATTCCCAAACCTTTCCTTGTTCCAACCCCCTTGGCTCATTCCTGTATATGATCCCACGGGATCAGCCTCTTACACATCCAGGTGGTTCTCCCTCTCCTCATCCCAGCAGGAGCTATTCCTGATCCCAAATATCTCCAATTTCAGCTGGATGAAGAATATTCCTGCCTTAAAACCAGCTGAAAATCCTGCCTTATCCATGGGATCATATGGAGCTTGGAGCAAGCTCCCTGTCCTTTCCAGTTCTCCCTTTTCCCACATCTCCTCCTTTTCCACGAATCCCAGCACCTCAGAGAGCTGGATAACACTCCTTTCTTTTTTTCCCCCTTGTGAGGAGAACTCCTGGTGGGATTTATATTCCCGTTGGGAACAGGATAGGGAAAAGGTTAAGAGGCACTTCAGGAGATCCAACCCGTTCCGGGGCTTTTATTCCTGCAGAAAGCCCGATCCCATTTCAGCAGCTCCCGTCATCCCAAGTGATGAATTCCTTCTCCTCCTCCTCCTGCTCCTCCTTTTCCTTCTCCTCACATCCTTGTGCTGGGAAAAGGAGCCCTGCTCCAGCACCTGCTTCCTGCTGGATTTATTCCTTGGAGGATCTTTCCTCATGGGAATTTCTCCTGTTCAGGCAGAGGATTTTTGCCTTTCCTTATGGAAAAGGACCTTTCTGTTATTTTTCCTTCTCCCCCCAAAAATCCACATTGGGAATTTATGGGGAAGAGGGTGTGGAAGCAGACAAAACAAAGGGAAAAAAGCAGGGATGAACCGGTGACTTCCCAAACCGGAGATTTCCTCTGGATGCTTCCAAAAAAATTACTCTGCCATCAGCTTGACATCTGCAGGGATTTTATGGGTTTGGGAATGATGGCTCCAATCGGGCCCAAGGGGACAGAAACTCCTGGAAAAGGCCCTTTGGACGCAATTCCCACCTTCTGTCCCCTTTTTCCACCCAGGGCTGCTGGATTTGTTCCCCCCCATTCCCAGGAGTGATTCCAAAATGAATTTGTGCATCCAAACTTCCATCCCTTCCCTGTTTTCCTCCCACTGTGGATCCCGGATCTCCAAGGTGGGGCATTTCAGGAAAGCTTTGGAAGGGGTTTAATCCCCACTCACTTTTATGGGATTTTTCCTGCTGGAATTTTTCCTCCTCTCCGAAGCCTTTCCTGTGCTCAACCTCAGGAACCTCCCCCTCCATTAATCCCTCAAATTTCTGGGAAACTCAGCATTCCCGAGGTGCTGTTGTGATTTTACCGCTGTTTCCATGAGGGCTGGCAGGATCCATATCCCAGCCAGGATCCATATCCAGGCCATGTCCCCATTCCTGTCGGGAATTACTGGAGCGTGACCCAGGTATCGCTGCCGAGGACAGACACAAAGAGGCAATCGGAGATGGGAATCTTGGCCTTTAATAAGGATGAGGACATGGATGAATCCCGATTTATCCCAACTCCCGCTGCCACCGACTCCGTATCCATTAGCTGAATAAATAAAGGAGAGGGCAGGGAGAGTGGGAGCAGGGAGCACGGAGCAGGGATAAGCAAAGCATTCCAAGGGCTCCCAAATCCCTCAGTATCGCTGTCTTGGGAAACAGGGCAGGAATCAAATCCCCACCTTTCCATTCCAGCTGTTTTCCAACAGTGATAAGAGCATTCCTTGTAAGGCTGGTGGGAGGAAAACCCTGTGGAAAAGTGCTCCTTCCCAAGGAAGAGCTCCTTGCCCAGCCTTCCCCAGGATCCAGATGCAGGCATCAGTGGAGTGTCAGGAATTGCAGTTTGGTGGGAGGCAAAGCACAGCCTCATCCCAGATGATCCCTGCCTTTCCCACATTTTCCTTGGAAAAGGGCTCCGTGGTCCAGGGAAAGAGTAGAGGGTGGAGTGGGAATGAGGTGGGATGTGAGGAGGGGGAGCTGCTGGAATGGGGTGGGAAAAGGAGAGAAAGGGGGGAAAGAATGAAAGAGGAAAAGGGGTGGGGGGGAAGGGGGAAAAGGAGGAAAAGGGGGAAAAGGGAAAGAAAAAAATAAAGAGAAAAGGAGAATGGAAAAAAGAGGGGAAAGGGAAAAGTAAGGGAAGGAAATGGGAAAGAAAAAATGGAAGGGGGAATAATTGAAAGGGAAAGAAAGGAAAAGGGGGAAAGAAAGGAAGAGTAAGGAAAAAGGAATGGGAAGGAAAGGAAAGGAATGGGAAGGAAAGGAAAGGAATGGGAAGGAAAGGAATGGGAAGGAAAGGAAAGGAAAGGAAAGGAAAGGAAAGGAAAGGAAAGGAAAGGAAAGGGAAGGAAAGGAAGGGGAAGGGAAAGGGAAAGGGAAAGGAGAGGAGAGGAAAGGAAAGGGAAAGGAGAGGAGAGGAAAGGACAGGAGAGGAGAGGAAAAATCCAGCTGGAGAAGTCCGCTCCCCCTGCAGCCGCCTCCACCTCATTCCCGGGTTTTAAACACTTTTCCTTTCCTTCCGCCATCCCCGCTAATTTTTTCCTCTTTTCCCTGGAATTTCACTTCCAGCTGTCCCTGCAAATAGAACAGCTCGGAGGGAGCTTCCATCCATCCCTGCATCCCTCCCTACATCCCTCCATCCATCTTTTCCCAAAGAAATCCAGTCCCGGGCTTGGAGCAGCTTTTCCCGTTCTCCCGTTCCCTCTTCCCGGTTCTGTCCCTCTGGGATCCATCCCTGCGGGGGGCAGAAAACCCCTGTCCCCTCCGTCTGGAGCCGATCCTGGGATTTTCCCAGTGTTACACAGCCTCTGGACACCCTGGGACGGGAGTGCTCCTTTCAGAATATCTCGGGGAAAAATAACCAATTGCGGGGATATTTTTTCTACTTTTTCCCCTTTTCCTCCCATTTTTTTTCTATGCATATTTTTTGCTTCCTTTGATTTTTCTTCTTTATTTCCTTTTTGAATTTTTCTTTTGTTTTTCTCTGGGGTTTTTTTTATCCTTTCCCCCCTTATTTTCCTATTCTTTTTCCTTATGTCTCTTTCCCCTATTTTTCTTTTTTTCCTTTTCCTTTTGTTTTTATCTTTTTTTTCTTTTCCATTTTTGGATTTTTTGTTTTATCTTATTCCCTTTTATTGCCTTTTGTTCCCCTTAATTAAATTAAATTAAATTAATTTATTTTCTTTTATTCCAAGAAACCAAACTGCTCCCAAATCCACCTCTCCCACTTTTCCTCGGCTCCAGCGGGGTCGATACGGAAACAACACCAAAAAAAAAAAA
>VYZP01072803.1:0-13996 GCA_013400635.1 Hypocryptadius cinnamomeus | reverse complement strand
TTTTTTTACAATGTTACAAGACTTTTGGTTCTCGGTTTCCGAACTAGGAGTATTCACAAGGAAGGAGGGGTTGGTTCTGCCTCGGTTGGGGGTTATTTTTCTCCCCCCTCACTCGCACACAAAAAAATAGATATATTTAGACCTGGTGGCGACGACGACAACGAAAAAAATCAAAACAAGCCCTGGAGAACCCCCCCACCCATGCCCACCCTGCCAAACCAAACCACCCCACACGGAGCCCCCCCCGGGTGGATTTGGGAAGGGGCCACACGGCTGCAGATTCCCAAATGGATGCAAACATCTGGAGCCAACAGAAAAAAAAAATAAAATATATATATATATACCGGATATGTACCGTGCTCAGAGTCCACTGCGAGGGGTATGGGGGGGGATGGGTTTTCCCCCTTTTTCCAGGAGCGTTTTCCTGCTTAGGAAGAGTTCATGATGGGCCGGGAATACACGCCTTGGTAGTAGGAAGTCTCTCCGGCCAAAGGCGAGGCCTCCAGGGCGCTTTTGTTCGTTACGGGCGCCATGGCCAGGCCCGCGGGCACGGGCGAGGCATAGCCCGAGTAGTGCATCACCTGCTCATAGGCCTTCAGGTCCATTTTGTGCGGGTGGTGGTGCTGGTGGTGCGGGTGGTGGTGCTGCTGCTCCGAGGAGGACATCAGGTTGTTGATGGAGAACGGGTGGTTGAAGGCGTAGTGGTGCTCAGGCTTGAGGTGGCCTTCGTGGGCCAGCCCGGCATGTGGTGGGGCCAGCAGGTGCTGGCCTGGCGAGGCCGAAGGCTCGCCGGGGCTCAGCCCTTTGAGGTCGGCCAGGGTGCGCTTGTGGTCCTGGCACGGCGAGGAGCTGGCCGGGGACTCGGCGCCGGCGGAGCCGTCGGAGCCCCCCGAGGAGCTGCCCTCGCCCAGGGGCTGGCTGGGGGCTTGGCCTGGGCCTTTCTTGCCGCCAGCGCTGCCGCCGGCGCCGTCCTTGGCCGCCAGCTGCTTCTCGCACTTGAAGCGCTTCTGGCGGCGCAGGTAGCAGCCGTTCTCGAACATGTTCCCCGAGTCCGGGTGCAGCGTCCAGAAGGAGCCCTTGCCCGGCTTGTCCGGCGAGCGCGGCACCTTGAGGAAGCAGTCGTTGAAGGACAGCGAGTGGCGGATGCTGTTCTGCCAGCGCTGCTGGTTCTGGCGGTAGAAGGGGAACAGGTCCATGATCCACTGGTAGATCTCGCTGAGGGTCAGCATCTTGTTGGGGGACTGCTGGATGGCCATGGTGATGAGGGAGATGTAGGAGTAGGGCGGCTTGGCGTGCGTGTAGCTGCGCCGGTAGGTCTTGGGGTCGCGCGAGCGGTTCAGGTTGGACTGGCCGTAGATGGGGCTCATGGAGTTCATGTTGGAGTAAGGCGCCAGGGCGTTCATGGAGCCCGCCTGGCCGCCCATGGGGCTCATGCTGGGGCTCAGGTGGGCGCCCATGCCCGGCACGCCGGCCGAGCCCATGGCCGGCATGGCCCCCGCGCCCGGGGACATGCCCGTCAGCGAGGGGCTCATGCCCGTGTTGGCGTANGGGGGTTGTTTTTCTTCTTAATGAAACCCAAATATATTTTGGTATCTATATAAAAAAAACCGCGGTGGCAGCAGGAGCGGCGGAGCCGTCCCGAGAAGCGGAGTTGCAGGAAGGGAAAAGGAAAGGGAAAGAGACATCCCTGCCCGGAGAGAGAAAAATACCTGGAGGGGTGGAAGGAAAAACAGGGAAGAGTCGCCCGCACCCCCACCCGCACCTCGGGACCCCCGCCCGCAGCGCCGAGCCGGTGCCAAAGTTAATCCCGTCCGGGGGCCGGGACACCGGGGGGTTTTGGGGGTCCCGGCTCCGTCCATACCTCGGGCTCCCCGTAGTAGTTGCTCCAGTCCGTGTGCTCATGGCCTTCCATTTTCACCGCTCCCAGCATACTGGAAGTGGAGTGCATGGCAGTTTAAAATTTAACAGCCACAACAAACGACGGCGGAGAGCGACCCAAAAAAAAAAAAAAAAAAAAAAGAGAGGAAAAAAAAAAGGGAAAAAAAAAAGTCCCCAACCCTCCCTCCCCTCCGCCGGAGCCTCTGGAGGAGGAGGAAGAGGAGGGAGGGAGGAAGGGGGGGATGGAGCGGCGCTGGGGCTGGCTGGGGTGGGTTTGTTCCGCCGCCGCTCCTTGGGTGGGTTTTCGCAGCGCTCCGCGGTGAAGAGGCGCCCGGAGGCGATGGAGGAGCCGGAGGAGGAGGAGGAGGAGGGAGGAGGGAGGAAGAAGAGGAGGAGGAGGAAGAGGAGGACAAGTGCTGCAGTGACGTGGGTGCCCCAGTGATATAGCACGGAGCGGCCGGGCGAGCCTCCAATCCCCAGGTCCTCGGCTGCCCATTTGAATAATCAGCTCACACCTAGGCGGGAGCGGCTCCTCCGCGGCCCCGCGCACCTCTGCGCGCCTCCGCCACCGCCCCGCGCCGGGGGATACCGCTGCCACCCCACCCCGCTCCCGGGGGACACCGCTGCCACCCCAACCCGCTCCCGGGGGACACCGCTGCCACCCCAACCCGCTCCCGGGGGACACCGCTGCCACCCCACCCCGCTCCCGGGGGACACCGCTGCCACCCCACCCCGCTCCCGGGGGACACCATTCCCAGCCCGCTCCCCGGACAGCCCCGACGGCAGCGGTTCCCCCGCAGCATTCCCGCTGGGAGCAACCCCGCTGGAGCGGCTGAGTGTCCCCCCGAAGTCCCCGCTCCCCACGCACCTTTGCTCCCCGCGGCGAACGGGCCCCGGGGCTCTGCCTCCCCGGCAGGTCGGGACGCGGCTCTTCCCGGCAGGAAAACCGGGACTGAACGGAGCAGGGAGAGCAGGGAAAGGGGCGGGCAGCGCCGGCGGGGCGGCGGGGGCCGGCCCTGTGCGGGTCCCGGTGCGGATCCCGGTGCGGGTCCCGGTGCGCTCCGTCGGGGCAGCGCCGCTGCCGGAGCGCCTGGGAGCGGGGGAAAGCAGGAAAGGAGGAAAAGAGAGGGAGGAAGGACAGACGGGTGACCAAAATCACCCCCCCGCGGGTCTAAATCCCCCCACCCCCCCATCGCGGTCCTGACGCCGGTGGAGGGGGGGGACCAAGGGCGATAGGGAGGCACCGGGGGGCTTCCCCCCATTCCCACCGACCCTTCCCAGTGCCCGCCTGGCTCCTCCGGGAGCATCCCCGCCGCTCCCGGGGAGTGTTCCATGAATTCCCACCTAGATCTGCCCACCGTCATAAAAAAAAAAAGAAAAAAAAAAAAAAGAGAAGCCAAAAACCCAAGCCAACCGCAAACCTGATTTATTTGTTTTTTTAATTATTTATTTATTAATCTATTAATTTAATTACTTATTTATTTATTGAACTTGCGCTCCCCAGGGGGCTGTCCCTGCCCCACATCGCCGAGAGTTTTTAACCCCCGCCAAAACCCCTCCAGGATTCTTTCCCTGGACTCCCAAATCCCTCAGGATCCATGGCCGAAGGAAAACAACCCCGTTCGCCTGTTTCTATCGCGATAGCCGCGGCGATAGTCGCAGCCCACCTACCTCCCAGCCACCCGCCGCCCCTTCCAGGCTTTTTCTGCCGGGATTTGGGGGATTTGGGGGGACGGCCCGGAGGGAGATGCCCCCACAAGAGGGGGGACACCCCAAAAAGAGGGAGGGGCCGCCCCGAGCGCGGTGGCGGGGCGCCCTCTGTCGCCTGCTGTGGGTGCGGGGGGGACGGGGAACGACACCCCGGGGTGCGGGGGACACCCAGGGACCCCCTGTGGGGTCACTCCTGGGGGTCACCCCCTTGCACCCCCTGCCCAGATCGCCCGTCCCGGCTGGGAGGAGGTGCTGGTGCACCCCAAGGGCTGAATCTCCACTCCCTGCGTTTCCAAGGAGCTTTCTGCTCATCCAAAGGCTCACGAAGGGGGAATTCTGGGAGGATGGGGTGAAATTTGGGATGTGGCTGCCGGGCAAGCTCAAGAATCCTGCTCTCCACTCCTGGCTGGATCCAGGTGTTTTGGATGAGACCCCACTGGCTTTCCACCCCCTTTTCCCTCAGACCACAAGGTTTGTCCTGATGGATTCCAAAGAGGCCGGGATGAGCCTTTCCCTGGGCAATTCCCACCCTCAGGCCTGGGCCCTGCAGATGTTGGGGCAGATGTTGGCACAGATGTGAGCACGTCTGGCACCTCCACGTGAGGGGTGGCCGGAGGTGACACCATCCCAAGCTCGGCAGCCTTTCCCAATTTCCTGCTTTTTCCTCTTTACCAGGCGCCACTTCCCTGCTTTGGCTCCACAGGACTTGGAACTTTGTCCCCACCAAAGGTGAGGATTTTCATCCAGGTGTGGACTGGGAGCTGCCCTGATTCCTTGGATTTTTGATCCTTCAGGACATTCCTACCGTCCCAGACACTTAAATCCCATTTTCCCTTTGTCTCTCCCACAATTCTCCCATCCTGCTCCATCCATGGAGCACCTCCTGCCAGGAATGGTGATGCCCATCCCATTCCATGTGCCCACAGGGACAACCACAGCCACCACATGCCACTCCTGCTCCTCAGACAAAGCCTTTGTCTCGGGAACACGAGGACACGGAGCAATTCCAACATTTGTATTCAGCAACGTGGGCCTGGAAAAGCGGCTGGATGTGGGATCGACTCCGGAGGCTCCGCTCCCACATCCAACCACCTCCCGCTCCCTTCTCGCCTTCCACAAGGATAAAATTAATCACTCCTAAGGAAAAGAAGCAGGAAAATTGATATTTTCCCCATAAAAAGAACATTTTTAGGAATACCAGGACTGCTGAAAAAGAAAAATTTTCTGTGGTCTTATTTAAACATTCCCGGTTGGAAAGAGCGAGTTCTGGGCCATCTCCACCTGATTTCTTCTCTTTAATATTTAACCAATATTTATTTTAAATTTAATTTTGAAATTATGCTCTTATTTGCATTGGGAGCCAAGGCTTGGAAGGCGGCTCCCACTTCCCAAGGGATGGCCGGAGCCTGGATGGGCTTTTTCTGCATCCATCCCTTGCAGCAACGCCAGTGCCCTCCCTCCAAGCTGGATAATTGTCTCTCTTCTCCTGATAATTATCATCATTAAATCCAGGATAATGAACTGTCCCAGTTGTGCTGCTCCTCTGAAAGAAAGGCAGGATTGGGTTTTTCCCTTGAAATCAGGAAATTGGGAAGCAGCGGATCCTGAAGAGCCCCCCTTCAGGAGGATTGTTGGAAACAAAAGGCAACTTGTCGGATTTATTGAGACCTTTCCCTGATAAGAGATGGAAATTATGGATGAATCAGTGCCTGGAAGTACTTCAGGAAGAGGTGGGAGATGGGACTGAGGCGGGAAGAGGGAAGGGTGAAGGCAGAGCGGGATAGGAAAGCTCCCATTGCTCCCGTGCTGCCTCTCGCTGGGTTTATTCCCAATTTTTCCTGTAGGACCCATCTTTGTAAGGTCAAGAGCTCTGCTGGGTTGAGACCATTCCCAGAAGCTTCCATTCCAACAAGCAGAAAAGACCACGGGAAGATGAGGATGAGGATGAGGATGATTCACATTCCTGAAGTTGGGAATTAAGCTGAGCATTCCCACCAAAGCTCTCCAGGAAGAGCCAACAGCACATTCCAAGGTCACATCCAGCACCAATTTGGGAACACACACCAGGATCCCGCTCCCAAGTTCCCACAAATTCCATACACTGGGAAAAGCCGCTTGAAGGACTTGGATAGGGACCACCGAAATTCCCTCTTTTTCCCCACCCATGGAGCCTCAGCTCTGGAACAGGTGCCAGAATTCCACCGGGAATTCCCACAATTACACCGGCCAATATTGACTCAACTATTTGAGGAACTCCTCAACCAAGTCCCTCCTAATTAGATTCCAAATTAAATGGGGCTGCTTAATTCCGGGAAAGAGTTTCCTAGGCCTTAGCAAGGCTAACAAAGGAAAAGCCAGGAGTGTGCAAAAATTTTGTCTCTTTAATATCCCAAGGATATCCATCCTTTTAACACTGGAATGATATCCTTCAATCCCAGGGGCAGGCAACTTGGCTTCATCCACAAGGATTCCTGAGGATCCAGACAGTCGGGATACATCCCTATTTCTGGCATTTTCACTCCCTGTTTTGAAGTTCCTTCCTGCTCTGTAATTATCCAATGTGTCGATGAAGGGAGGGAGCTGCTGGAATAAAAAAAAACCCTGGAAAAGCCCAATGGGAATAAGCCCCACTATTAGAAATGGAGCACCAGCTATCCCGATGGGAACGACAACTCCCTGGGACAGCATTCCTAATGCTTCCTGGGGGACAATGCCAGCATGAGATGGGGATCCTGGGATGGTGGGATGGGATCACAGTGGGAATGGGCAAAACCCCCTTGGAAGAGCCCAGCAGCCTCTGGAAAAGCTCCGGAGCAAAATCAACAGAGGGCATCTGCCGGCTGTTTGCCGTGGGCCACGTGATGCCCATTCCCGGCTTTCCAGCAGCACGTTTTGCTGGATAAACAAGATGCGCAGGCATCTGGAATGATGGCCGGAGGAGCCGGCTGGCTGCGGAAAACCGGGAGTTAACGGATTCATCCCCAGCTCCCAAGGCACAGGGAGAAGGATGAGCGCAGGGAGATGCCCAGATCAAGAAAGAAAGGAAAGAAAGTCTTCCTCACATCCCAGGAAAATCCTGCTGTGGATATTTTCTCCCAGCAGGCAGGGGAATTTTCACCTGACTGAAATATCCAGGGTTTGGGTTCATCCCGGGAATTATTTTTTATGTTTAATGATCGGTTGCTGAAAACTGAAATGTCCTTGGGTTCCCAAGAAGAAAACAAACAGGAAGAAAATGGAATCTGGAGCCTCCTCCCAAAACCCTGGGCTTTAATAGCTCCCTGTTATTTCCTAACAAAACCCCTGCGCTGCTGGAGAGCTTCCAGCCTGGCTGAGGTGCTTCGATTCCCACCGGGAATTTGCTGCTCAGGGCAGGGGGATGAATGACCCTGAGGACGGTCCAGCACATCATGCAAGGAGCAGAATTAAGGGACCCAATTCCCAAATTCCTTACACATCCCATAAAAGCACAGATGTGCCCAGGCCAACCAGTCCCAGCCATTCGGAATTGACGGGATTTGGAATGGGTGCTGGAGCAGGGAGACAGGAGCGTGTCCCAGCTTTCTCAGCGCTCCTGGAGGCTGCTTTTCCAAGGAGATCCATCAGAGACAGCCTCTCCGAGGATTCTGACGGACATTTATAGCCCTGTGAGTCATTCCCGGCCTTGTTTAAACCAGTTAGACCTGGCCAAGACCTTGAAAATAGCTCCATTTATCCTGAGCGGCTCCATTCCCGCGTTCCAGGTATAAATAGCCGACGGAGCTGCTCCGAGCTCGGCGATGCAGGCACTGCTCATTCCATGTCACCCTCCATGTCCCCTCCTGGCAGCCTGCTGCCAGGGTACCCCATTTTCCTGGGAATGAGGTGTCCCCGGCAGAGCCCGCAGCAAAACAGCCGGAGTGGAGATTTCTGCTTCCAAAAAAACCACGGGAGCTTGGGATCGGGCCCTGTCTGGGAGTCTGCGGTTCCATGACCACTAATAGCAGGCCAGGATCACCCCATAAATCTGTTTGGGGTCGGCACAATCGCGGTTCTGTGCCTTGGGATGAGGCACCGGCGGCGCCGTGGTGACAGCAGGACACTCGGATCCCCCCGCCCTCGGCCTGGCCCGGCTGGATCACGGTGGGAATTTCGGTGCCACCCCACCCCAGCACCGCCCTGCAGGTCGCTGCCACCTGCAAGGATATTTTCATTCAGTTCCACTCTTTTCCAGGGCAAAAATATTCCATTTCAACTCGGGATTTAAAATCTAGGGAGGTTTTGAGTGTGGGATCAGCTTAATTTTGCCAGACAAATGGAAATCCTTTGTTTCCACAAAAAATAATGATTTTCTGATGGAAAAACTACCTCAGGTTGAGGAGGAGCCTTTGACACCTGCTCCCAGCCCTGGTAAAGGTGGAAAACAGGGAATTTCAGGCTGCCTGTCCTGACTGGGATGATGGCACAGCTCATCCCAGCCAGGCTGGCTCCCACAGCCAGAATCCAGAATATTTCCAAGACTTTTCCCCCTCAAAACCTTTTTCCCCCTAGACATTGTGATTTCTCCCCAGTAAAACTCAGAATTCCTGTGTCCTTGGGACCTCGTCCCCTGTGCTGGTGGCCTATGGCAGGCAGATGAATCTAGAGCCTTTGGATGCTAAATCCAGTGGGTTTGGGCTACTAAATCCAGAGATTTGGGCCTTCAGAATCCAGTGGTTTTGGTTACTAAATCCAGTGCCTTTGGATTGGTAAATCCAATGCCTTTGGTTACTGAATCCATTGCCATCGGGCAACAAAATCCAGTGTTTTGTACTGCAAAATCCAGTGCCTTTGGATTGGTAAATCCATTGCCTTTGGTTTGCTAAATCCAGTGATTTTGGGCTGCTAAATCCAATGCTTTTGAGCCTGTTAAATCTGGTGATTTTGGACTGTTAAACCCGGTGGGTTTGGCCTGCTCAATCCTGTGCCTTTGGGCTCCTAAATCAAATTCTTTGGGCTACTAAATCCAGTGATTTTGGCCTGTTAAATCCAGTGCCTTTGGCTACTAAATCCAGCATTTCTGGGGCTACTAAATCCAATGCTTTTGGCCTGCTAAATCCAATGTTTTTATCCTGTTAAATCCAGTGCTTTTGGCCTCTTAAGTCCAATGTTTTTGGGGCTACTGAATGCAGTGGTTTCGGCCAGCTAAATCCAGTGGTTTCAGCCTGCTAAATCCAGTGCTTTTGGCCTCTTAAATCCAACATTTTTGGGGCTACTAAACCCAGCACCCTTGGGCTGCTAAATCCAGTGCATTTCCAGGGGAGAGCTGTTCTGCAGAGGGATGGAAAAGCTCTGTGATGGCGGCAGCTCCGGCTCTCTCCAAACATTTCTCCCCCCTCACTCTGATTTTTTTTCCCCTCAGAGGAAACAGTGCCCAAATCAACACCCGCCCCAGGAACGGTTTTCCGCGGATCGGACGGCACTTTCTGTCGGAAAAACTTCCAATCAGCTGCATTCCCGAGCTGGGCTTATTTTTCACAGTTTTCTGAGTGCGTTTTGTTTTGGTGCCAGAGTAAAGAGCTGCAGGGACAGACTCCAGCCCAACCTGCAGCAGCAGCATCCTCACTGGATTTTGGGAAGGAGAGTGGGTTCTGACCTACATTCTCAACTTGGAAAAAGACAGGTTATCTCTTAACATCCCAAAGTGCTTCTCCTGGGATATGAAGCTGTGATTTGGAGGCCGAAGGAAAACCGCCCTCTCCCCCAAAAGCAGCCTCCGGCTGTTTTGCAGCTCCGGCTGTTTTGCAGCTTCCCAATCCCTTTTCCAGAGGGTGGAACAACCTTAACCAGAGCTTTTTAAAGCTCTCCCACCTTTGCCTCCTCTCTTCCTCCGGCTCGGTGTCCCGGCGGCGGCAGAACAAGACGGCTACAGAGGCCGCTGGAGCTGGTGGCGCGGAATACACTGGGAGGCCTTTTTTTTCCTTGGAAAATATTTCCCTGCCGCAGGCTGCGGTGACAGCAAACATTCCTGCCGGGGCTGGCGCGGGGAGGCATCACCCTGCGGGATGGCTGGGGCTCCCGGGGCGGCTCCAGCCTTTCCCTTCCCAGGGTGCGATCCCGCTGCCGTTCCCGAGGGATTCGGGCCCGGCCGCACAAAGGCTTTTTATGCTTCGGGCACCCGGGGTTGTTTTTCCAAGGGAGAAAAGAGGAGCTGGCGTGGCCCCCCGGGAATATCCAGGGGAGCCCTGGCCGCTCCGTGTGCCCTCGGCTCACCGGGAAAAAGGGAGGATTGTTAAAAAAAAACACCTCGGATCCGGAGCGGGGAAGTCAGGGCTGTGGTTGTGAATCAACAGAGCTGCTGCTATTTCCAGCTTTTTGGGAGCAGGGATAGAGCCCCCCCCTCCCCCCCCGGGCCAGGTGTGAGCCGAGGGATTTTGGGAGCCGCCGGAACGGTGGCACGTGGCACACACGTGGATTTGTTCTTTCTGTGAGGTTCCATGGGCAGCTCCAGTCCTATGGGAGAAAAGTCATAGGGCAGGACACCCTGGAATATCCATAAGATTTTAATTTTATTTTTGTCATGGAGCATGGAATTCCAGAATGGTTTGGGTTGGAAGGGAGCTTAAAGCTCATTCCATTCCATCCTGCCATGGCAGGGACACCTTCCACTATCCCAGGGTGCTCCAACCTGGCCTTGGACATTTCCAGAGATAGGGCAGCCACAGCTCCTCTGGGAAAACTGTTCCAAGGCCTCATCACCCTCCCAGGGAAGGATTTTTCCCTCATATCCAACCCGAATCCACACTCCTCCAGCTTTACCCCTTGTCCTCTCACTCCATGCCCAAAGTCCCAAATGATCATGGAAAGGAGATATTCCAAAATCCCAGGAACACTGCTGGTACCAATACAAGGAGTCCAGCTGGAACACAGCAGGAGCTCCTGGTTTTCCTTCACTTTTACAGCAAGGAGAAGCCATTCCCTGGGGCCATGCAATGATTCCAGTCCCACCCAGCCCTCATCCCACCGGGAAGAATCGAGGGCTGAGGGCTCTGCTTATCTGCAGGAGCAGCCTCCCTGTCTCCATTCCCAACCTTTCCAGCCCCATTTTTCAGCTGATTCAATCTCCGCCGAGGAGACAGGGCTTCCCGAGGTCTCCCACCGGGAATGAAATCCACTCTGGAGAGGACCCAGGAGCACTACACAGCTCATCAATCCCGGCTCCACTTGGGAACGGCGGGGCTGCTCCTTATCTCCAGAGATAGCGGCTGGGGATGTGCTGGGAGTGACCTCATCCACCGGGATTTACCTGATGGAGGACCGGGATTCTGGTTCATATTTTGGGGTTTATCCCAGTTTTCACTGGGAGGGTGCAGGCATATCCCAATTTTCAGGGTGAGGGTCCCAGAGCATCCCGAATTCCACAGCGAGCATCCCAATTTCTCCAATGAGCACCCCAATTTCCACAGCGAACATCCCAATTTCCACAGCCAGCATCCCAATTCCCACGGCGAGCATCCCAATTTCCACAGCGAGCATCCCAACTTTCACTGGAGCACACAACTTTCACTCCCGCCCCTTTTCCCCCTCCACTTCCATCACAAAAGACCCCTTAACAGGACAACATTCCCAATCCACAGGCACCACCCCTGGCCCCTGAGGCATCCCTGCATCCCGAACTTCTACTCCACTCCTTGCCCTTTTGGGTTTGGGGCGGGAGGTTTTCTCACTGGTTTTCCCAGCTGGCTGGGAAACCGGGATGCAGCCGTGCCCCCCCGAGTGCCAATCCCAATCCCTGTTCCCATTAACACCTCATCAACTCCCGGGGATCCCGACAAACACGGCACGCTATCCAAGGAAATACCGCGGGCCTTGTGATGCAGAGCCCCCGGAGCGGGAAGAGGATGAGGAGCGGGATATTTCCTGGCCCTTGGATGCCCAGCTGCTCCCAAGGCCAGCACCTCTGTGGGCAAACAGCACCTGGGAGGGCAGGGAAGCCAGGATGTGGATTCAGGAAGCATCCCTGCATCCCGCTGCTCCATGGAGATGCTAATGGGCTCCCCATTATCCCAGCTTCCCGCTGCTCCCGCCGAGGGATGCTCCCGCGGCTGGATTAGGAGCAGCGCGGGGGGCTCGGCTGGCACCCGGCCGCCGGCCTTGGGAAGGGAGGGAAGGAGGGATCCAGGATTTATTCCCGCGGTCAGGAACAAGGCGCTGACAAACAGCCGCCGCTGGCACCTCCTTTGTTGGGAATGCTGCAAGGAGCATCCGGAGGCTGCGGCGGAGATAAAGCAGCCTGGCAGCTCCAGGGAGGTCAGGGCTGGGAATTCAGGATGCTCATCCATCCCTGCTCACCGGGAATGGGACAAAATTCAGGAGGAAACATCCGCTGGAGCAGCGGGACTGGGGAAAGGCATCCCTAGCTCATCCCGCTGCTTCTGGGTCCATCCCAAAGGATTCAATCCTTGCAATCTGCTCCCACTTTCCTCTGCCATCACCTGCACTGTCTCCCAGAAAATTCTGGTCCACAGGGATCCTCAGCTTCCACTCCTGGACACCCCAGAATCCCACCCTGTGCCTGAAGGCATTTTCCAAGCATTTCTTAACAGGATTTGCCTATGGAAAAGGTTTGGTGACCCAAAAAGGCGATTTTTGGCAAGGAAAGCCCATGCCAAGGGCATGGAGCATAGGACACACTTCCCATGCCAAGCTCCAAAACATCCCTATGGAATTTCCTACCTCACTGTGCCAGAGCCTGTTCTATTTGGAAAATGTTGGGAAAGGGGAATCAAACCTCAGGCCAGCCGGAGTGGGATGCTCAGAATCCCTGAGGATTGATCCCTGATGGAGCTTGGGATGGGAGCCAGTGGCATCACTCCCATTATTCCCATAATTCCCTAGGGATGTGGGTATTGCTCCCGGGAAAGGCAAAAAGTCTGGCTAGCACATGGGATTTATCCAGAGGGAGACATGGAAGCTCCAAAGGGAAAATCAACCCATTTGGAAGCAAACTGGGAGCAATCCTGGTTATCTCCCAGTGCTCTCCATCTGAGTGATGAAATCAGGGACAATCCTGAGCTCTGGGCAGATAACGCCTTCCCAGTCCCTCAGAATCAGCTCCCACCATTGGATTCTCCATGCTGAAATTTCAACAAAACTCCCAGAGCTGCCTTGTCCAAGAGCAGCTGGTTTTTTGGGAAGAGACAGTTTGGGAGCTTTGGTATATCCCATGGGGTGGCAGGGACGGAATACTGCCGGGATCAGCCCCATCCCCTCCCTTCTCCCAGAAGGAATTGTGTCATTCCAGGTGCTGATATCATCAGGGAACTCTGCTGTGCAGCTCCTGGGACAAGGCAAATCCCAAGGCACATCCCAAGGGTTACCCTGCCATCCCATTCTATCCCAGTCTCCTCCTGCAGTGCTTCCACATGGGAAGAGCAGCTCTGCCTGTGGGCTGGAGCCTCCAGGGTTGGAAAAGCCACATTCCATCCATCCATCCATCCATCCATCCATCCATCCATCCATCCATCCATCCATCCACCCACCCCAAATCCTTTGGGATTCCAAGTCATGGATAAGCAGAGCCCAAACTCCATCTCAAGCTGGGGCCTTCTATAAGGAGCATTTTTCAGAAGCATCCCAAGTTTCAGTTTAAAATATCCAGAAATATTCCCCAGCCACAGAATCTGAAGTTTCGGGAACAGACGGATGCGAAGCATCATTTTTTAAAGAAAATCACAGAACTCCAGCACAGTAAAGGCTGGAAATGTCCAACCATGCCCCCACCACTAAACCACATTCCCAAGTTTTAAATCCCTCCAGGAACTGGGATACCTGGGCAGCTCTGCCAGGGTTTTCCAACCTTTTCCATGAGGAATTTTTCCCTAAAATCCATGGAAAATAGAAGGTTGTGCCCCATCCCTCCCTAAGACGTGGCCACACCTCCAGCACTCCCCCACTGCCCCTAGTTTTGCCTCCCAAGGATTTACCCGAGAAAAGGAGATTCATTCCCTTCCCAGCATTCCCATTATCCCAGAATTCCGCACACACCTCGGCAGGCGGGAGCTGCCAGCGGCCGTGTTTGACTGAAATAATTTTATTTGAACACAATTCCCTGTTTCAACATTTTTAAGGAGCAGGGGGTTATTTAAGATGGATTCAGTTTTAATCAGTTTAATGGGATTTTCTGGTTTTTCATGGAAGCGCTTCCAAATGGTCCTGATTAACTTTTCCGAATCAATACGCTTAAGGGCAAAGCATACAATTATCCCGGCAAATGAGCCCCTCCGTGGATCCTGCCGGAACTCCGCCTTGCATCTGGCCCTGGATTCCCTTCCCCAACTTGTATTCCATGAGGAAAAGGGGCAGCACCCCATGGATCCCTTTCCCAGCTCATATTCCATGAGGAAAAGGGGCAGCACGCCATGGATCCCTTTCCCAGCTCGTATTCCAG
>VYZP01072797.1:24624-54614 GCA_013400635.1 Hypocryptadius cinnamomeus | reverse complement strand
TTTTCTCTGTGTGTGTGTGTGTGTGTGTGTGAACCTCAGGACATTTTAATTTGCATTATTCAGTGATCTGGTTTCAGGCTGCTCCCCAGACCAGAGTCACCACATGGCAAAGGGTGGCAAGCAGTGGGTCAAGCCCCAGCTGAGGCACCAAGGGGGTGAAAGTGTCACAGCAGCTTTGCTGTCACAGCCAACACTGGGTGTGCCCAGGGCCTGGCACCTGCGAGGCACCTGGGTGAGAGATGTGATAGATCAGAATGGTTCAGAAATTGATGGAACCTGCTCTTCTGACACCCCAAATCCATGATTTACTACAGCAGTATGGTCAGAGCTGCTGCTGAGGTGTTTAGTGTCCCTGTTTCCCAAAAAGAAGCCAGACTGCCTCTTGTCTGTGGAAAAAAGGGAGGAAAATGGAGACGAGGGGGGATAAGAAGGAGAGACAGCACATCTTGTAGGTAAAAATCATGTTGCTTAGCTTGGAGCTAACCCCTACGACATACATTACTGTCTTTCTGTTCAATCAGTGTTCTGCTACAAGAATCAGTTACATTCAATCATCTGAAAGAGCTATTAAAATGCTGATAAAAAATTCATAAAGTAACACACAGTAATGAATCAGGAGAATTCAGTAAAGTGAGACCTACCCTTAGAGCAGGGCAAGAATGAAGGTGAACGATCGTTTGGGCCTAGCGGGCATGAAATACCCTTTTGGAAGATGAATAATTCTGTTTTGGGCTGATAAGTTGAACTAATTTATAATGCTGTTTTAGGTCCACTGCTGAAATATTTCAAATCCCTCAACTTTAAAATGCATTGCCTGTCAGAAACGGGTCTCTTAACAGTTTCCTCTTAACATTTTTCAAAATGTAACCTAGACCAATTTGCATGATTTACTGCTTTATTGTATTATACCGTGCATGATTTAAAATGGGAAATAAAATTTTTAAAAAAAGAAAGACAAGGTGGTGTGAAAGAATTGCTGCAGAAGAGATGCAGTGTTTTTTTAGATCTCTGCACAATGCACAAAGGTGCTTTTCCTGCCCTGGATCAGGACAGGGAGGCAGGCAGCCTTGTGGGAATTAAGCAGTGGTTTGTCACAACAAAGCCCAACTGTGTTTGCCTGGAGTGGCTCCCTCTGTGCAGGAGGCTCCTGGTTCCCCGTGGTGTTGGCTGAGGCCACTGGGAGCTGAAAGCAAAGAGAGCTGGGGGCTCCCAGCATCTCTCCATGTGCTCTTGTGAGTCTGTGGGGACCAGGATCGATTTGAGCTCTGCTGGCTCCAAGGTACAAGGCATGACTTGTCTCTCTGCAGGTGTTTTTCTGACAAGTGGGTAGAGTTGCACGGTTTCCCAGCTGACTTCTCAAGAGTCAAGTCTGAGAGCCTGAGGGAGGAGAAGCAGCAGCAGCAAAGCCATCTTCTCTCTGCTTTCACTTAAAGAGATATTCCTCTGAGAGCACGCAGCTCCTCCAGTGCCACGCTCCTCCCTGGAGAGCTCTGTAATTGCACACGGGTTCTTGGCCAAAGCATTCCCATGCCCAGCCAATCTGCACTCCAGAATATTGCTCTGCTAACCCCCTGGGACATGTTGGGGTGGCTGCCACACTATGGATGGCAGCAGCCTGGCCTGTAGGGTGAGGGCGTGGGGTGCCCAGCCAGCTGCTGCTGAGCTGGGATTGCTCCCCAGAGCTGAACACCAGGAACCTCTGTCCACACCAACCCATCTGCTGTGGACAACAGTAAGGGCACCAAATGATCTCACCTTTTCCAGCTTCCCTTTCAAGTGATTCATCTGCCAGGTAACCTAAACCACCTCCAGTAACAGTCCAGGACAGAGGCAGCTGGCTGCTTTCCCTTCAGCATCTGGAGATGTCCAGTGGAAGGGCTGGACTCCTTAGAGAGCAGCATGGTGACAGGGATATTTACTCATCCTTGAGTGAATGCCCCCAAAGAAGTCACCTTGCCACTTGGTTCCACTCATTCATTTTACAAATTTGCCATTTGCCATTGCAATTGTAAGGGCAGGCTGCCATTTTAATGGATTCTTTCCCATTGCAGATATTTGCCCTCAAAGCAGGAAAGCAAAATGGGGAAAATGTTCAAAGGGAATCAAGACATGGTGCACCCCTCATTCCTCAGCTCAACCCCTTGGTTCTGACACCAGATGACTGCAGTGGACAGTGTCAAACACTCTCACAACACCTTGAACTGGGTTTGCACAGCTGGTTCACAACCCACAGCTCTGATTCCCCTTCTCACTGGGGCTAGAAGCATTCATTCCATGTGAAAATGAAGTCAATGTGTTTTAAGTTGGAACTGAGGACAGAGACTGTCCAATTCATTTCCAACTCCTAAGACTATATTGTGTGACTGATATTAAAGAACAAAGGCAGATACCCTCCCCAGCTGTAAAATAAGGCCATGACTCTGAAGGGCACAGAGTTGTTCATTAGTGGTTTCTACAGAAAATAGTAAGGGCACCAAATGATCCCACCATTTCCAGCTTCCCTTTCAAGTGATTCATCTCCAGATCAGACCTGGATTCAAAACCCCATCATTGGAAGGACCCTCATTACCTGTGCTATCAGCACCATCCATAAATGTATCCTTTACCTCCTAATTAGGCCAACAAAGGAGGGCTATTAACAGCTAAATGTGTTACAAATGCAGCATTAGGGATAGAGACTATTGACCTTTTTACTCCCAGAGATCTATATACCCCTTTGTTCTGCTGAACACAGCTCCCCCTTGTCAGGGCATCACTGGTAACGGGAATATAATCTGTTCTCTGATTGCACACAGGCTTTCCTTGTACTCCATTAGAAAAATAAAGAAAGACGTTATCTGTACATCTTGCAATGAAAGTCCCCCCTCAGCTTCAGAACATCCCAAACTCACAGAAAGCACTGAAAGCCTGAATTTTGCTAGTACTTGTTGAAGTGGATGAGAATGGCCAGCACTTCGTGCCACACAAAATCTGCCTGTTAGTAACCTCAGATGACCTAGGAAGACTAAAGAATAATCCTGTGTGTTTTCATACACTCTGACTTTTATATCAGTTGAAATCTCGGGAATCATATACATATTTTTAGATACAATTGAGATAGTCAGTTGGGGGAAAAAAAAAAGAAAAAACCCTCAAGGAATTCCAGCTCTACATAATATGTGATAATAAGGCTGTTATAGTGAAGGACTCTCTAATCGTGTATTTATTCACCTGCTCCCTATTAGGCAGAACTGTTAAACCAGCACTTTGTCCATCAGCACTTGAGTGCTCCAAGCTGAGTGTGCCTCTTTCAGAACTGCTGGCACCAGTGAAAGCCAAATTCTGAGGCCTCTCTGAATAGGACTTGCATTGTTAGGAATGTCTGAGAAACCCTGCCAGAGGTGTCACAGCCCTGCCATTACCTCACCTGACAGGAGTCCTACTAAAAGACAAACTAGGAAAAAAACAAAAGGGGGGGAAAAAAGAGAGGCAGGGGGCGGGGGAATGCAGGAAGGGACGTCCCTCACCTGATACTTTCCTCTCCTCCTCACTTTATAAAGTTAAACGCTGTCTGAGATTTATTGCTGCGAAAAGGAAAGTTAACCACATAATCAATACAAAAAAAAATCCAATTACAGTCTATGGGGGAGCAACACTGCGTCCAATAGAAGTCTCACTTGCGAGGCCCTTGCCCCGCTCGGCAGCTCAGTGAGGCAGGGCAGATGAAGCCACACAGCCCTGAGCGTGAAAGCAGCGGCGCCAGGCTGGGCTGGAGCTGCCAGCAGGGCAGGGAACGCTTTCCTGCTGCTGGGGAGGGAACAGGCAGCACAGACCCTGCACAAAGCCTTACTGGAACCTCCTACATCACCAGCAGAGCAGAACACAGCAGCCTCCCCTGCAGCCTGCCCTCCCTGCAAAGGCATTTCTCTCCGTTTAGGTGACTCTTTTCAAGGCGTGCAGGGCTATTTCTCCCTTTCTTTCCATCAGCCACGATTCATCCAGGTGGAGCTTTTGCTACCTCTAGGAAGTATTGCCAGCAAACCCATTAACGTGGTCTCAGACAGTCCATGCTGCAGCTGGGACTCGGTGATACGGTAGATTTGGGGGGTAAATTGGGCAGCTCTAAGCCAGAGGAGGAACCATAACCACCTCATTTGCAGAGCACAGAAGGGCTTTGTAGATTTTAAACCTGGCTTGGTCCCTGTTTATCACAGGACACCGAGGAAATCAGAGCTTATCTCAGTTCCTCTCCTTTTACCAGAAGGATGAGAGTTTCAGTCCAAAATAATTTAGTAAAATAATTTCATATCTATTAAAAAATGCACACTGGTATCGTGCCATGAAGAAGGATTTCAAATGCTGAATGCATCAGGCCATAGTTTCATATTCCTTACTTCAGGGTCACCACTCTGCCACATCTTCTGGCATCGTGTATTTTATTTGAATTGGACAGGAACAAACTGGCAAGAAATACTTTTATTCCTGTTTGGGGGCAAAGATGATGCCTGGTTCGTGGTGAAATCAGGATGACAATGCTGGGTCCAGCTGCAGTCTTCCAGAACAAAGTTATACCTTCTAAATTTGTGACTACATTAGAGTCAGGGTTTCTAGGACATCAGCACATTGTGTCATATGACCGTGGACTTTAAATTAAATCCCAAATCAAGATACACCTTCTGTGGAACCACTGTTTTAGTTCTCCTTGATGTGGTAGAAAGACTATCAGCACTGGGACAACCTACATGTGACATAACCTTGTATCTTAGTAACATCACAGGAAAGCTGAACTTGTGACTTGTCCCATGAAGTCACTGAGAGGAGGTTGTTCACACCATATGATGATACAAGAAAAAATGTGACGTGTAAGAGGAAACTTCTGCTAAAACATGCAGAGCAGAGATGTGAGGAAGCAACAGGAGCCCTCACAGCACAGTTTTAGCATCACAAGGCAACACTGAACATGCCAGAGTAGATGACAATGACCTTCAGACTGGGTAACATCTGAAATTACCCACTTTGCTTTCAGCTACACCAGTATCAACCAGCACACAGCTCCCTCACCACGGAAGGGAGCAGCAGGATTGCTCTGCCCCAGCTCAGCAGGGTGAGGGGAGGCAGCAGGGCCCCAGTGCTCCTGTGGGACAGAAGGAGGGGACAGCAGCTGCTGATGTCCCCAGCACTGAGACATGCCTGGCAAGCAGCCCAGACACCCTGTGCAGTCACCTAATGATGATCTCTGCCAGAAACTGGCTCCTGGTTTCCTCATTGATCATCTGTAGGTTGGAGTTTGTTCTTAAAGAGGAACAACAAGGTAAGGTGGTGTGGACATGGGGAAAATATAATTTCTCTTCTGGATTTTAGTCTAATCTTTAATATAGTTTTAAGCAAAAGAAAAGGCAACCACCAAACACAAAGCATCTGATTTTTCTTTTCATTTGAGTTTTATCCCTCAGTATCCATGTTGCAAATGGTCCGTGGCTAGTTGAGTAACAAAAGAGAAAACAGCAAAAATCAGTCACTGCTGCTGGGCCATTTTACAGAATGACTTCCAGGAGTGGTGGATTCATCATGAAAAACAACTGGCACTGCAACTGCACTTCAGACTACTCCCAGGGTAACAAATGAAACAAAGCCCATCCAGAGAGCATCTATTTTGATTTGAGATTCATTCCTGTTTGTACTGCTGCTCCTGTGCTGCCGTGGTCCCACCAGGCCCAGCTGCAGCTGAACTGCCCACAGAACAGCTGCCAGGAAAAGAGCACCTCCTGCTCTGCAAATGCTTCCCATGGAAATTCCTTCTGAGACCTGGCTTCCCAGGGCTGCAAGGGTGCAGGTAACAGATAATAGTTCCTCTGAGTGGGAAGAAGACAGGAGGAGAGTGACAGTCTTGAGGCACAATCCAAACATCAGGCAGGAGCAGCACTGCAGCACCAGGGGTGTTATCTGATGGTCTCCCACAAACCTCAGGCTTTGCCTTCTCCTCTCTCCTGGGCAGTTCTGCAGAAAGCTGCAGCAGCACCTTGGCAGCTACTGATCACCAGCCCAGCTTCCCTGTCTCCTGATGCAGGCTGGGTCTGTCAGCCAGGTTTTCTGTGAAGAGCAGCTGCCAGGTGAGCAAGGCTGACTCTCACTGCAGCACCTCAGTCCCACCCTGCAGGCTGGACACAGCCCCACCCTCCATCCTGGGATGCCTGAAGACATGGAGCTTACACAGTACCCAGGATCAGGGAGCACATCCAGAGGAAGCTGCTCCTGCACGTTCCTGCCAGGATCCCCAAGCCGTGCAAGAAGGAGCTCAGAGCCCTGGGTGAGGACACATCCAAGCAAAGCCAAGGCACTGCTGAGTTTGTCAGAAGGGAGCAGTCAGAGAAGTCCTGGATAAACTTTGCTGGACACAAGGGCTGGTTGAGGGAAGGGGGATGAAGGCTGGGGGCAAGAGGCAGCTCCATCCATGCTCTGGCTGGGCTGAACCCATTCCCTGCTCACTGTCACCCTGCCAGTCACAGCTTCCTTGGGATTCAGAGCTGCCAAAAGCACTGAATCTGTGTCTTCTCTGCACTTGATAGCAGCATTCTTGGATGCAAATGTTAGCACTTACCCTAACCCAATTAATACCTAGTGTTCAGCCACAGCACTGATTAACATGTTGTTCACAGTGATTAAAACATTTCTTCTCCATTACCATACAGTTAAATGCTTGGAAGAGAGCTGCACTTAATGGGATACAGGCAAGGTTGCAAATCATGGCTGTCACGCTTGGGGAGGGGAAGGAAAAATCCAGCCTTTTTTCCTGCTTCTCCCTCTTCTTTTAGAGTTGCTAATTAAGGGCTGACTTTTTGGGCAGAGAAAGAGGGGGGTGGAGGATGGGGAAAAGGAACTTTAGGTAATTGAAAGAATCCAATTCATGCAAGTGCCTGACTGGTGCTAACCTACATCATTAAAGTTGCCAGCTAACAAACATCAAACACAGGCCAGTATTAATGAAGCAGATGTATTAATTTCCGATTTCTGAGAAAGCTCAGCAACTGGCTGGCTCGCCAGCTTCCTCTCCCTCTCCCTCCCTCTCTCCCCATCTGACAGCACTATTAATGATCTTTAATGCCCCACAGGCACTAATGGGTCCCGCTGGGAGTCCAGAAATACTGCAATTTGTATTGAGGATTTAGACATAACAAAAAAAAAAAAAAAAAAAAAAAAAAAAAAAAAAAAAAAAAAAGGGGGGGGGGGGAAAAAAAAAAAAAAAAAAAGACCNGGGAAGAAAAAAAAAAAAAGGAGCCCTCTGCTCTGGGGAGCAGGCGCTTGATCAGTCGCTTCCCCCTGTGGAATAGCACAACAGAAAAATAAATGACAGCTCTGCGATTAAATCAAGCCTTCTGCTTTAAGTGCCAGAGAGTGTGTGATTGTCACTAACAATCTACGGCTTGTTAACACCGCTGGGCTATGAGCAAACAGCAGTCAACACTCCCCACCCCCGAATGGAGGCGGGCTACCTATTACTTCATTTATCCGGCTCCATCCTGAGGGGAAACAATTCCCTCTTGGCATGGCTTGGGGAGGGGGTGGGGGGGCTGTTATTGTTATTGTTGTTGGTTTTAAATAACTTCTGTTATTCATGTATTGAAAACCTGAAGGGAAAAGCGAGGTGGGGGGGAGTAAAAAGGCCATCTGCTGCCACGTTCAGTCAGGCAATTACTCCTGGAATATTCGAGTGCAGGATATGACCCATCCCCTGCTGGTCCCCACCATCCCCCAGGCCGGGGAGCAGCGCTGGGAGCAGGCAGGGATGGGAAGAAGGAGGGATGGGAAGAAGGAGGGATGTGTGTCCGTCTCTGCAAACCTCACCAGAATCTCTCCGATTTTAGCAGCAATTTCTCATATTTTAACAACAATCCTTTCCTCTCAGATTTTAACAGCAATCCTTTCGTGTTGTTTAGTTCAGGACAAGTTGTGTGTCTCTGCCTTCAGCCCTCATCAGTCCATCGAGGTTTAGATTCTGCTCATTTTAGCCAGCAAAGAAAACGCAACGGGCCTCGCATCTCCAGCTCCACTTGGCCATGGATGCTCCGAGTGGCACCAGCGGACCGAAAAAGCCTGGCTGGTACAATAAATACCCAGAGCCCAAGGACCTCCTCCCATTCAAGTCAATCCCCAAACTCCCACCGAGTTCAAAGGAAGCAAGCCTGAGCCCCCAGACTGTTTCTGAATGTGCCAACAGCAGGAATTATCTGAGCAGGATAATTATTTTTCTTAGCCAAGAGGCAAGGTATCCTGCTCACGGATACAAACTTCAAATATTACCCCACTGTTTCAGTTAGACAAAGACCAAAGAAAGGCACAACAGCTTCTTATCATGGAGTTTTCTGTTCCGATGGAAATATATCAGGGATAAGGCTTTAAGTCTGACATTGGCTATCCAGACATTTTCATAACACCAACCGCATTTGAAATTTCACCTGCAAAATTACTCATATCTTAAGCATTGTAGATTTATGGCTTAGATATAAAGAAGAGACTTTTTGACTCCATCCAACAGAAGAAAGCAACAGATGGAGAGGAAGGCTGGGCAAAAAAAAAAAAAAAAAAAATCAGGAACATCCACTTTCCCCAAAACAATTCCTTAAAAATTGGCCTTCGTATCTGCCTCCAGATGAAATGGAGATGCTGTTACATGCAATTTAATTACAAAGTACTTCTAGATGGGAATGGAATGAGTCAGAGTTTGGGTTTTAAATACTGCTGCCTGAAACTTTTCTAACTTCATACCCAGGCTGTGGATTTCACAGTGCAGATCGGTGTGCCCGAACTTTCAACGTGCTCATACAACACACACAGAGCCATTTATTATGTTTCTCCTCTGCTCTCAGAGTTAGGCAAAATACCCTGAAGACCTATAATAAACTCATGATTTCTTGGAGGAACAATTTAGGTTATTTTTAAATGTAGATCTTAAAAGTTGTATGATTACTGGATGGGAAGATATCAATCAAGTGATTCAAAATGTCCATTCTCCTTAAGTGAGTGATGTATCTTCTTTCTTCTTGCCTGTCTTCTCCTCTTTTCTGTGTCAGTCATACATCCTGGCTGCTATTCACACTTCATTCACAATCCTCTGTACCTATAATCTCTGTTATTTGGCTGTCGACTCCTCATGCCTCATTAGGCATGTTTGACACCTGCACCTAATACCTTTTCACTGGCAGTGCAGGACAGCTTTTGACAAGAACAGATATTTTTCCACAACAGCTATAAAGAAGGTCTTCCCAGTGTGTACCATGTGTATTTTGTGGGGTTAATGTGATTTTTCCCCCCTTATTCAATAAACTTACATCTTATTCCACTCCCCTTGTTAGACACAAGTGGATTTTCTTTGTCTTGGCCAAAGGGATGTGTGCACGTGTCTGTGAGAGGGTAAAGCTGCAAGAGCAAAGCAGTAATTTGGGCCAGTGGGGCCTGCATTGAGTACCCAAATCAACACAAACATCTGCACGTCTGTGTGTCTATTTTAAAATAGTATAAACCTAATTAACATGACAGCTTTTCTATTTATAGGCATAGATGACATTACTCCTAAAGAAAACCCTCCTATTAATTTGACTTGAACTAATTAAAATAGAGCACCAAATTACGAGAATTCCTGGAGTAATAAATTACTGTACCACTCAAGAGCATGAAACTAATTCTTTTGGGACTGTAACTTGATTTGTTAAAGTGCAATGAGTGGCTGTTCGATGTCATAAATGAGTTAAAAACATGTGAAAAGCTCCAGGGTCAGCACAAGTCAAACATGACACTGCACACCACTTATTTAGGGAGGTTAGTGCTAATTGAGGAGAACCCCACTGGGCAGTGCCAACCCAAAACTCAAGGTGTACACAAGCTGTGTGAGGCTGGGGGACATGGGGCTGACACACCTGCACCAGCCTGGCCAGACAAATCCCTCCAGGTACCAGTAAACACCCACAGGTCTGGAGGCATTTCTAGTGATGACAGTAATGACTAGAATATGAGGATAGAGAGGCATTCCTCTCTTACACTGTTTTTTCATTCTTATTAGAACAAAAATTGTGAAGGACAACTTGGTTTCAGCTTGGCTCCTTTCCCTTGCAATTGAGCAAAGCTGGAACTGATTTTTCAACAACATTCAGCTTCTCTGTCAAAGTCCAGCTCTGTGCTGTAAACTGAGAAAAGCAGCCCAGTGCTACAGGGAGAAGGATTCCATCCTTCCGTGTCCTGAGTCTACACAGATTTGCTGGTACCTTCCCTACCTGGCTTGGGTACTCTAGCTGGGGGAACCAGGTCACATTGTCAGAAATAGTGATTTCAGTAGATGTCAAACAAGATTTTCCTGCAGCTGTTTTTCAGTTTCCTTTGGTTCTTCAGAACAGCTGAAAGGAGTCAGGATAAAAGCAATCTGAGCACGCCTGGCACACTGTGGACTCAGGACCAGGGATGCATGTTGCCTTTTCTATTTTCTCCTAAATAATAGATCTTTTGTTGTTGTTTAATTTCTCTTTCCAGTTCAGTGCCAAGGCAAATGTGAGTAAAGGTTGAAATGGCAACTTTACAATAATAATAATAATAATAATAATAATAATAATAATAATAGAAATAATAAGCCCCAGGAATCAAACATAATGATTCCAGCCCAGTCCCCCCACACACCGTGTGGCCAGTCCTTTAGAAGACCTCCCCTGCTATGTTCTTGTACAAAGGAAACTATCTGCTTCCCACATCTGGCATTATATTTGGCTGTCCTCACATTAAAATTAAATTCTGATAAAAATGGGCATAAAGGCACAAGGGTTAGTAGGAACCAGCTCGCAGCAGTATTGATGAGAACAGCTTGCAGCTGGAAGCCTGAGATAACACAGTTTGTCAGAACGCTGTCACACAGCTGCCTGCATAATGAGGGAAGGAAAAAAAAATGCTCTTTCATTTGTTATCAGTTGAAATCTCTAAAAGAGATGCATCATTTAGAAGTAGCCTGACTAATGGTCAAGTTCTACAGGGATGCAGATGGGATGTGGAAAATATTCCCCACCAGCAAAGCCCCAGGCTCCATCATCCTTAGCAACCCGAGCTGCTGCCAATGCGAGTGGACAGCCAGCAAGTACCTTTTGCTCTATAAAATGGGATCTCAAATGATGAACTGGGGTTTTAAAAGGTGCCAGTGGTAAAATCCAGTTGTTAAAGTGATTTTGCTAGGACTGTCACTCTCATGCCTCTCTTAGACTTGATGCCCTAAGTGTGTAGCTTTTCTATCTCCATTTAGGATTAACTCAGAGTAGCACAACTGGAACAAAATCACTCCTAATTTACACTGCTGGCAGGGAAGGCTCAGACCCATAAATCTTTCGAAATACATAAGGCACATTCTTGCAATGTATCAATTTATTAAATTATAAGTAATTGTTTTAAAGCACCATTTTAAAATGAATTTCCAGTTCTTCAGGGTTTCCAGCCCTCCTTTCACATGGCTCAGTATGGACAATGAGGCTGATGCACCTCAAAAGCTGCTGGAGGTGGGACCAAGGGTCCATCTAGCCCAGTGTCATGTCAGTGACTGCTGGAAAAATACCTCCACCCAAGGGCTGCCACCACAGACCTGCTCATCAGGAGAGCTTCTTTTTGTCCCCACTGTCTGCCAACGCATAATCTGTGACATTCACAAGGGGAAAAAAGTCTTTAATTGGACATTCCAAGACTATTTTCTTCGGATGGACAACATCAGGGCAGGAAGTCAAACAGGAAAACCTCTCACTCATTTATTGCTGTCAGAAATCAGATGTCTGGATACCAAATTTGAACCCACCCAAGTATTTCCATGAGCCAGTTCAGGCTGTGTGCAATGTCACAACAATAATCCCCCAGAGCTCAGAGCACCTGCAGCAGGTGGGGAGGCAGGAATGGCAAAGCTGAGCAGCGACTCTCGGCTTCCAACAGCGACGTGAGCTGTAATCTGTTCAACTGGTTTTGCCAGGTAAAACTGGGTACAGGGCACAAAGGGGAGGGAACAGGGCCCCAAAGATGCCAGGTATTGCTTGTGACCTTTCACAGAGGCACACCTTCACTGTGTGACCAGCTGTCTGTGCAGTTAAAAGGCCAAGAACTGCTGAAGGTATTTTCTCTCCTCTCGCCAAATGTTAACCTGCGCCGAGGCGTTCTCAGGGACTTCACAAGGTTCCCAGCCTTCCACAGAAATCTCCTTCAGACTTCCAGTGAATTGTGAAAAACAATTCTTATGATTTAAAGGGAGTCATATGTATTATTTCTCCTGTCTCTCTCCATTTCTAAAGGCATCAGGGATGGTTAGGTGATTTTGATGTGTCTCTCCCCTCTCTTTACATCCCTCATGTGTTGCTCATTTTCTCCATTCCATTTGGCGGACAAGCCATCCTCTGTCATGTCCTGTTTCTGATCCTTTACCCTTGTACTCTGGATTGCTGCTGCACTTCAAAGAGGGTTTGTGTCTCACCAAGGAGGGAAACAAGGGCAGCTCCTGACAACACTGCACTGGCTACAAAGCTGTTTCTGCAGCAGCACAAGCCTTGCCTTACACATGCTGCACTGGCTTCTGCAAATGCTGGGACAACAAAAGCTCTGATTTTGAAAGGTGTATTTCCTTATCATCATTCTAAACTTTCAGAAAAATAGATCTAGGTTTGACTTTTTAAAATTTATTTAATAAAATTTCTGGGCTTCAAGCAAACCATTTACAAAAAGGGAAATTAGGAGGAAAAATAGGAATATGGCATAACTAAAACTGTGGTTAGAGAATGGCAATTTAAAAGAAAAAACCCCAAAAGCTTCATATTAAAAGGAGGCAAAATTATTAAAATCTGTAAATTATTGAAATGGCAACAGAAAAATTCCCTCCTTTCAATCAAATTTTGTAGATACTTCCATGTAGGTCCTAAAATCATGGTGTTCACCCATTTTTTGTCCTCCCCTTTACCATGGATGATGCCCTGACTCTACAGTACCTTCCACTACTACAGTTCTGAATGGAGCTATGCTGGCTGTAAGAACAGTTTTACAGCGTTCTATGGAAAAGAAGAAAATACCACACAAATTTTTTAGGGTTGTCCCCTAAAAAACCTCTTTCCCCATCTACTGCACCCTTCTTGGCCTGCACCAACTCATCCAGACTGCCTTTAACTGGGCTTGCCTACACCTACAGACCTGATGGAGGAAGCAGGGTGGGGAAATCAGGAACTGGGAAATGGGATGTGGCTTCTGCTGCTGCTGAGCTTCACTCTACTGACACAGAAGCTACGAAGGGAGGGGAAGGAGGGACATCTGGGAGGTGTGTGCAGGGTTATTCCAGCCTGGAGCAGGGTGCCAGGGACACAGCGCTGCTTCTGAGTGGGAAGAGACCCCAGGGATCATCCAGTCCCACTCCTGGCCCTGCCCAGACACCACAACAATCCCAGCCTGGGCATCCCTGCAGCTCCTGGAGCTCTGGCAGCCTCGGGGCTGTGCCCATTCCCTGGGGAGCCTGGGCAGTGCCCAGCACCCTCTGGGGAAAGAACCTTTCCCTGATCTCCAGCCTGACCCTGCCCTGGCCCAGCTCCAGCTGTCCCTGTCCCACAGAGCAGAGATCAGTGTCTGCCCCTCCTCTGCCCCTCCTGAGGACGATGGAACCGTGATGAGTCTCCCCTCAGTCTCCTCCAGCTGAACATTCCAGTGCCCTCAGCTGCTCCACACACGGCTTCCCTTCCAGACCCTTCCCCATCCTCGTGGCCTCCTCTGGATGCTCCCTGATGGTTTAATGTCCTTTTCACTCTGTGGTGCCCAACCTGCCCCAGCTCTCGAGGTGAGGCTGCCCCAGCCCAGAGCAGAGCAGGACAATCCCCTCATGTCCAGGCTGGAGCTGCTGGGCCTGGTGCCCCAGGACAGGGATGGCCCTGCTGGCCCCAGGGCACTGCTGGCTCAGATCCCACTGGCCATTGGCCCTGCAGGGTCAGCAGGCTCTGCCTGTCCATGACATGCCCTGCTCCATCTCCCAGGGCAGAAGGTTCAAGGGCAGTGACAGCTGGAGCTCCCAGGACTGTGTGAGTTACTGTCCTGGGCATTCTTCACTCACGTGGAGTTTCTCTCCCTTAATTCTGAGGTGTGCTTCTCCTTGGCAAGCACAGCACTTGTTAACGTCATGGGTGAGCTGCACCGTGTGTGGATGTGATTTAATGCTCCAGTGAGCTCCAGCTCTCACTCAGCCCCTCATCTGGGGACACAGACTCCCATTTTCCCCTCTTGACTCTGATGGATGTTGCTTTGGGGACCACATGTGTGAAAAAGGGAAAGGAAAGTCACACAATTATGAAGGTTTGATTTTTTTTTTTTTTAAGATGATATCTGGCAGTTTAATCCACTTTTGGCATCAATACCATGTAAAACACATGCCCAGCCACCCACTGCTCCAGCCTTTGGGGTGAACACAGGGCAGCAGAGGCAGGACTGGGATGGCACTCTGGCTGTGTGCAGGAGTGCTGCAGAGCATCAGGGAGAGGTTGTTCTTCCTTGCAGCTCCCTGAGGATTATGGATTAAGAAAAGGGAAGCCAGATAAACCCTATCTCACTTTTTTCCCCCTAGGCCATTGTACCTACTACTGACATTTGTCAGAAGTCTGTTCTGGGAAAGGCAAAGATTCTCATAGTGCTGGTGAACCCTCAGGTTTGGAGCAGTAACCTGTTCTCTGTTCACCTGATTTTCATTAGTAAGCACATAGGTGTGAGTATTGAAATGTCTGATCAACCTGTGTGACACCACACCTCCAAACCTCTGCCCTCTCTGCCTCACAGCAGAACAAATCAGCTCCTCAAAACGTGCCCACCTACTGCTGGAGAGAGCTGGATGCTCTGCCACACCACAGCTGGCTCCTGTGGCAGCAGGAACTTCACAGAGCTCGAAGTTACCTTGGCAGCCATGATTTACAGCAGTGTTTCAGTGAATCTAATCAGAAGTGTGAGTACTCCCCTCCTATCTGGCACACATCGTTGGCGTTCTAATTATTCACACATTTTGGCAAGCATTATGGTGTTCCCCTACCAAGCTCCTAATCCCTGCAGATCAGTTAAAATAAATGAAAGAGAGAATCAAAAGGCACTTAAAAATTCAACGGTTCTCTAAATGGGCTTGAACAGGCTCCAGATTATCAGTTGTTGCAGTTGACTAGCACTTAAAATTAGGCCCTCCCCTCCAACACACCTCACATTTCCCCTTCTCTTTTAAAGGAACTGTCTGCTAGTCCCATTCCTAGATGTACCAAAATGTCTAAATGAGTAAAAAGGGAAAATATATGCACATCACCTACATTCTGTATATACTGCAAAATGTTGGGGTTGGTAGTCTGAATGTGCAGCTATTAACTGCAGTGAGAACAGATCCCAGTGTGGAGAACAATCACAGAATATGCTAAATCAGGAAAGTGTGGTAAACCCCAAGTTTTCCTTTAGTTATTTCTGTGAGGCAGAAATACCCCAACACCAGGGAACGAGCTGCTGTTTTACAAAAGCAATGTAACGTTGAGATCCATCCCATTTGCAGTCATTAAAAATGTACATTCCTTAGTGCATATGAAATATCTGCAGAAGAGCCCTCCTACGTGTGTTACCCTGCCAGGCAGCTCACGGTGTCCATGCAGACATTTACTAGCTCTCTTCAAGACACCTGAATGCTGCTCCCAGTCCTTCCTTCTGGCCAGGCTCTCTCTTCCCAGGAAATCCACTTTGGCACAGGGGCCCCAGCCCTGATTTCCCTCCAGCCCCTGGAGCCAGGGCTACCCCTCACCCTCACCCTCCTTCCTGCATACAATTTTCTGCTCCAGCTGCTCTCTGTGACCCAGTAAGCAGAGCTGGGAATAAACTCTAACCTCTCCACTTCAGGTAGTTTAGCATTTAGGTCTCAGAGCCAGCTTTCTGCTGGACCCTCCGTCACTCACACACAGCCACATCCACACTGTAATACTTTTATATTCCACCCAGCTGTTTCTCAGCCAGGTATTTATGAGAGAAGAGGCTGCTTTATACTGCACTGTTCTTTTCCTTCTCCCTTACTTGCTCCCAGGTGCCTTGTGTAACTGTGATGCTTTTGTTACCACCTCGGCATCCTCCCAATACAAACAGCACCCACACACGGCTATTTATTAAAGACTCTGACCACTGACGCACCTCTGTGTTCAGAGGAAACACCATAGGAGTAAAAATGTTGACGTTTCACACGTATGAAATAACACAGGACAGGTCAGCACCTTGAAATGACTCGTTTTTAGGTGTCACCATGGAAACGGGCCAAGATAAATCACCACATTACAAACACCAAGGGTCTTCAGTGACTCCTGGTAAAATGGAGAACTAAAAGGAAAGGGGAAATTCTAATAAGCACATATGTGAAGACTCTAATAAAAAATGGATGTTTTCATGTTTATGTGTAGCTGGCAACAAGGAGAGGCTAATTTCTTATTTGGTGTAAGTCAATACAGCATCACTGAGCTCATTAGGATTGTGCAGATTTACACACAAGGAAGATCCCTACTGTGGTGTTCTCCACTTCCAGTTTTTAGGAGAGAGAGCTGGTCATGCATCAGTAACACAGCAGTTCTAGCTCACTGGGAGCTGCAAGCCTGTTCTGGAGGACAGGGAAGAAGAAAAGCAGAAAAAGTGGAAAGATAAAGTGGTGGAGAGGGGAAATGTGAGTGAATGACTGACATGAGTGTCTGGGGGCTTCTCCTGTGTGCACGATCTCCTCGGAGCTCTCCTAAGACAGCCCAGTCTGGCAGGTCTAGTTGAACACATCCACTCAATGAAAACAGTTAGTCACAAAAATGTCACTTTCTTGAACACTGAATGCTTTGAAATCAGACAGTAAAGGCATTAACATATCCATACATATTCACAAGTAATTTAATTATGAGGTCAAATACTGCCGGCTATATCTGTCAACTTCCATGTACATATTTTGATTAATCAACTAGTTCCTATTTTTATTTTTAGCATTGTTGTTTAATACTCATCAGAGGTTCATTGTCTTAGGCTCAACAGAGCCAGAGTATGAAAGCAGAAGCTTTAGGCACTCCAGACTTTGTTCATAAGGGCCTCAATGCTATATAAGAGTTTTTTGAATTCCCCACCCCATGCCCAAGGCTGTAGCACATCCGTGCAGTCTCTGGGCTGACTGTGACAAGAAGAAAAGCTGGGGGGGATGTGGGGACAGCAAGGAGCAAGTGGCAATAGAGGGAAACCACACGGAGGAAGGAGGGAGCAACTTTCCATTATTGTTACCTAAAGACTCCATCTCTGTGGTCTTATTCAAATATACAGAAAGCAGAGTGAATTTGGGGAAAAAAAGTAGTTTCTTTTTCTCTGGTCTTCAAATGACATTCTTTTCTTCCTGCATCTTGCATAAGGCCAGCAACCCCCCTGAAGCTGGTGTGCATTCCATATTGTGCACACTGGTTAATTCAAAAGCATGGGATTGTGTGTCCCCAGGTCTGGTATGAATTACTGCAGAACAACATTCCACATTTATGAGCGCAGTCAAAACATTAAGGAGATTTAAATTTTCTTTTTAACATGCACTCAATTTCAGTAGACCCCTTCATAAACTTGTTTTGGAATGATTTTTCGATTGTTAGCAACAGAACAAAGTTATCTAGAATATGTCTGTATTAAGATTGAACCTCAATAGATTTCTAGATAAGACAGATTAATGACTTGTATTTATACAGCAGCTCAAAGTGTTTCACAAATATTGATGAATTAAAGCCTCTTGACAGACTTCCAAGCAGGACAATGTTAACATCCCCTATTTACAGATGGAACTGTAAACTCTGTCAGGAGATATTCAGAGATTAAATTATTTGCTTAGGGTCAGAAAGTCACCAACAGCACTCTGGAGTCACACGCTGCTCCCTCGCCAAAACACACACCCATCACACTAGGAGCAATCAGCCACAGGCACAAACATCCAGAAACCCAGACTCCTCTCCATGGCTGAACCAGGGTGTTTATAGGCTACAAAAATGTAAGTTCTGCTCTTTTTTTTCCCCATTACATCCTATTTCATCTACAAACAAGAATAAAAAGTAAACAAGAACAACAATCAAATAAATAAATAAATTCCTAACTTTGGCCTGCTGAATGGCAGTTGGGTTTATTTACAACCTCTGTGCTGGCATCAGCAGCAGCCCATGATCTGCCCTTTCATAGGATAAATGGATGTAAACTGGAAAAGTCTATAGCTCATAACAGATAACGACTTGTACCTTTAGTGTCTTAAAGCTCAGCACCTTTATGTCATAAATGATTCCTTGTCTAGCAATAATGGTGTGTAACATGCTCTCAGGGAGAAAAAGGAGGAGAAGAGGAAGGAAATAAACCATGGTGCCATTTGACTAAAAATGCAAAAGTATTCACTGGATGTGTTGCAGTGTCCAGTGGGTCTGAGCCATTCTGGGATCTCCTCAGTAGCTGGCAAACAAACAAAACCCTATCCCTGGGCTGGACACGGGGCATTTCCAGCACATAGGTGGTTCTTTGGCCATCTCTGTTTACTTTGCAATGGCTTTCGTTAGCTGTGCACATCCTGAGGTGCTCCCACCACTCTCCCCTGCTCTGTGCCTCAAATAGGCAAAGGATATTAAACCAGAGAGAAATTAACTCTAATCACAGCAAAAGCTGCACAAGAACCTTACACAACACACCTAAGCATAAACTTAAAAGTGACTGGTGTGAATCCTGCCCTAGTATAAGAGAAACCACAGGAGGAAACCAAACATCTGGGCCCCATGCAGTGTGAATCTCTGTGCATGTGCTATTCCAGGCAATCCTTACAATTAGAGATCCGACAGAAACTCAGGGCAATGCACGCACTCCTGCATCGCAGCAGTGGAACAGATTGAGGAAAAAAAACACCCCAAAAGCTTCTTCCACACAAAACTCATCAGAGACCCTGGGATATGCATTTCCTTGATGTTTCCTGAAGATTGCAGACCTCCAACCAAAGCTACCTCAGTCTCCACAGAGCAGGGGCAGCACCCAGAACCAATACTCTCCTCTGGTCTGTCTGGGGACAATTAATCTCTCTAACTTTTGTGTTGCCAGGGGAAAGCCTTGGGACCTTCCCACTGCAGCTGTTTGTGGCCTCTGTTAGAATCACAGAACCATAAAATGGTTCATGTTGGAAGGGCCCTTAAAATCATCAAGTTCCAATCCCCTTCCACTAAACCAGGTTGCTCCACGCCTATCCAACCTGGCCTTGAACACTTCCAGGGATGGGGCAGAGTTTTGTGAAGGATCCTCAGTGAAAGAATCCCTTCTTCTGTCACACCAGCACTTTGTGCTCAACAAATGGGCTTGACCATAGACATGGCTGCACTTTTGGACTGAAGTTACAGGTTTCAACACTGCATGCCTTTCATTCTACGTGGTATTTTCTTTTATTCTTTTTTAACTTAGCAAATGCCACGTCGCACACTCAGTTTTGATTTTAATAGCTAAAGATATGCACGCAAAAAGCATCCTAATTACTGCTTTCCTGGCAGACGCAGCCATTTCCTTGGGTTTTTATTGCCATTAGTTTTCCTCACCGATTTATCCTTAGCTACTCTCTTTGCATCTCCCTCGCCTCCCCTGAGCCCTTTCCTCCTCGCTTCTCAAGACTTGTCAGCACGCCTCCGATCCCCAGGAGAGATTGAAGGCCTTGTAAAACCCACTGCGCAAACAAGCATTCCTGTTCATTTATCACATTTAGCATGCGCACTTCCACACTCATCAAAACCAAGCCTGAGCTCGCTAAGTCATTTCCCTCTCCCAATTACAAATTAGTCCATTAGGCTGTCTGCAGTAGGCCCTCTGTTGCATCTTGGTAATGGCTTCTGAGATTTCCATCATAATCGTAATGGCTCCCTGTGCAGCCATGAGGGCAGATGGAGGCCGCTCGTGGGTAATGAGGTATCACACTACCAAAGGGCACAGCTCTGGGCTCATTATTTAGTCTTGGCTGTTTTGTGAAAACAACAACAAAGGTAAAATGCTGAAGGGAACACTTTAGCATATTAAATTAACACTTCTTGAAATTTCTCTCTGTAAACATGCCATATTTTTTCTTTATGAAACATCCCATGTGTCTGAGTGTGCGACGTGAGGGGAGAGGGAGGAGGGAGAAGGGACCAGAGCTGGTGTGTGCTGCCATCATCCCCGCAGGCAGAGCCTCTCCTGAGCTGGGGGAGCTCCAGGACAGCCCGAGGAGCTCGGCTTGGCCCTTGCCCATGGTCCATGCTGGGCATTCCCATGGGACCTGCTGAGCACCGACCGCCCCAGCTCATCTGAGCTGCCTCCCAAAGTGACACCTCCGAGGGATGGAGCTGGGGAGGTGACCTGGCTGGGAGCCTGGGGCCAGCTGCTCCTGCTGGACTCAGCACTGTGGCTGTCCAAGGCTGGATAACAGCAGGTACCAAAAGCTGTGACCATCCCTGGTGAAGCAGCACCTGAAGAAAAGCAGAGAGGGAAGCCCAGCACCGAGGCCCCGCTCCCACTGAGGGATGCAGGGCTTGGCAGGAGGCTCAGCTCAAATAGAGAAGTAATGTTTAAGACAAGCAGGTTAAAATCAATATCAATTAGACACTCTTTGAACATTGCTGCTCTCTTTAGATTTTGTCTGTTGGATGTGAACTGTTGCTAATTTGACTTTGTTCCCAGCAGCACAATAGTGTTTAAGATACCAAATCCTACTGCAAGGTTGAAGTTAGGGACAGCTAAGGCCAAGGCTTTCCCTTCTCACTGGAGCTGGCATTAATTTGCTTCCCTTGGGATTTTTTCTTACCCATCAGAGATCAGGAGACTGTAAATATGCAAGTGGTAAGGCCAGAGGTAAAGTGGCTGGGAGAGGAGGTGAGGAACAGGAATGGGGAAGGGACAAGAAGTTTCTGTCCCTCTCCCTCACACAACTTCAATGCCATTACAAGAGTAAGAAAGGAAAATATCATAAATGTGGTCTGGCACTATGTGGAATTTGCCTAAATGTAAGCCAAGTACATGCAGGGCAGGGACAGGTCAGTCTGTGCAGGGAGGGAATTTTGCACACCTTGTGTCTCCTGCAGGATCAATCCCTGCCTGTGACCGGAGGGCTGGAGGTGCAGCTCCCACTGGGGGAGGCAGGAGCCACCAAAACATTTCCAGTTGCTTCCCTCAAGTCACTGCACAGCAGCTCCTGTGCCCCTCTCTGAAGTCCTGGTGGCACCAGCCATGCTGTCTATGCCAAAGCACATTTTTCGATGTAAGATAGTGAGTGAATATTGAAAAGCACATTTCACATGTGAAATACTGTTTGGATAGGAAAAAGTAAGCAAGGCAGACCAGTGATTCTGAGAGATAAGAGGAGTGCAAATCCAAAGTTAGCAGGCGGATTGCCATCCAACTCTGCTTTGGTGAGCAGTAAAACACAAATTTATGAGCTGGGTTTTGTTAAAGTCAGATATGGATTTTTGAAAATGAAAAGGATGGATGGGAGGACGGCAGTGAGACATTTAATCAATGTCATAAAAATGTAACATTCATTGGTCTCCTAAAATGAAATTAATAATCTGTGTAGAAGTATCATTAGGAGATAAGTGACATTTTTAGGCTTTGATTTGTAACTTGTAACAAATCTTACTTCCACATATTTCAAACATCCTTAGTGATATCCATCTTTATTAAAACATACCAAAACCTTTTCACCTCAGCTAGAGTGGCCCATCAAGCATTTTTTCCCCAGCATAATATCCTTAAGTAAAAAGACACATTATCAGGCACAGACTTTGCAGTAATGAAGGCAGGAAGAGACATGCTCCGTACCATATTCAAATTAAATCAGGGATTTCAATACTCCCTGATTATCAGGGAGTCTTGTCTTTCACTAATAAATTTCTCCTTCATCCCAGGCAGAGGCTTTCTAAGCTCTCTCTGAACTGTTCAGACATTTCATTGTGTGCAGCAGAGCGAGGATAAGGTGTGTGCATGGGGGGAGCAGGAGTGTGGGGTGGGGGGATACAAAATTAGGCATGTCTGCTCCATAAATGATTGGAGCTATCACATGAAAAGGCAGCCTTACAGGAACACAAATCTGATTCCCATGGCTGCTGAATTTAGAAGGATTTGGGGGAAGGAGTAGCTAATATACAGAGGTTTATTCTCCTTACATTTAACATCAAGGCATTTTGCATCCAAGTACTTTCATACATTTTAATGGAGCTACATTTGATTTGCTTCAGGTAAGTGAGGTGAGAAGTTGGAGTCCAGGGCATGGATTATTAGTACAGATCATCTCTCAGACAGAGGGGGAGGTGACACCCTTCCTCTGCCCTCCCCCCTTCCCACACGTTTTTAAAAGGGTACCAAGAAAGCTATTTTTGTTTTGTTTTTGGTGGGGTTTTTTTTTGTTTGTTTGGGTTTTTTTTGGTTTTTTTAAAATTAGCAACATAATAACAATCAAATTGTGCAACCAGGAGAGTTTACATCTTTTCTTCACGGACTCCTGTCAAGCATGTTCTAATTAAGCTGTTTCTGCTTCCATTGTGGACCAAGAGGAGGATGACAGCAGGGAAAAGTTGGTGAGAGTTATCACTGCACACATTCAGGAGTTACAGAGATAAAGGACAAGCCCCTTGTTGTGGCTGTGACAACAACAGAGAGAGTCCCTGCTGGGGGCCACGTGCTGGAGCCTGGCTCATCGTCCTTGCCTCAAAGAGAATACAGGATCAACAGGAAAGGGAGATAAAGGAAGGATCCCAATCCTATCTGCACATGGAAACTGTGGCGTGCAGAGATGTGATTCTTTGCCCAGTATCACAAAGCTGCTCTACATCAAAATCAAGTGGTGCACCTAATTCTCCACAGTCCCAGTTAAGTGCCTTAATCAAAAACTGCTTCAGGGCCTAGAGAGAATAGTCCTGTATATTAATTATCCTTTACATTTCAAGAGTCGCTAGGAAAGTGTTCTTGTTTTTACTCCTAGGCCAACTTCCAAAGGGTCCCACTTAATAAAACATTCAAAACTTCACTAGGGATTTCTGGCCAATTTTGTTACCACCTTTGATTCTATTTGTGTTCTCCCATAATTGCTCTAGCTCGTGAGAAAAGGACATGTTTCTTTTATTTATACAGTCGACTCTGTACAGATTTAGTCCCAGGGAATTTGGTGACACTATTACACTGTACCCATGTCCTGCTCTCACCAGCCCCTTTAGGACTCAAACTGCCAATTTAAAATGTGATGTGATAACAAACAGGAACTATCTGACCATTCCCAAATATAAAGATGATATTATTTCACATCTCCAAGGACTGTGGGCTCCCCAGTTTTACCAAGAATGGCCCAGGCTGCAGATCTGCAGGTTTGAGCCTGTGCAGGGCAGGGAGCTGGACTGCAGTGACCTCCTTCCAACTCTGCATATCCTCTGCTTCTGTGATTAGGAATTATTTTGCTCACAGGAGAAAACCATACGTAGTAGCACACATGTACATATCTGAAACAATCATTTTCACACCTTCCCCAGCTAGAAAGCCTTAGACTGTCCCTTGCCTTCACAACTTCTGCATGGGCCCACCTGGCCACGACAGGAATGTCACAGGTGACAGAGTGCAGACACCAACTGCAGGATGTCACAAAGGGCAGGCAGCTGCCATGGCTCCCTCCTCACCTCTGAAGTTTCCCCTATTGACAGGTATTGAAATACAATGCCTAGGTAATTCCCACTATATCCCTTTATTGTAATTTTTGCCTACCTTGCTTTTCACTGAAATTATTTACTGAAAGAAAAACACAAAGGCCCCTCCCTTTGCAAAGGTTAGGTCCTTGCTCGAGCCCACAGATTTTAACCTCATAAATATTCCCAGCTATAAGATCTTATTAAGAAGGTATGTCTCCCAAGAGCATAAAACCATCAAGCTGTAAATTTTATTTAATTTCCCATGAGATTTCCTAGCCTCATACATATAATTAGAGTGCAGTATAGAGCACTTTTTGTGTTTTGTCAATAAATCACTAGGGAACAATCAACGTTTAAGAGGACAAGCTTTAATGATTTTTCAGACCCCTAAGCAATCATGCCTGCTACAGTGGCAAGCTGGTCTTTAACTTTCTCTAACTAGGATTGTGGACTGTAATGTTAGAGAAGGTCCCAAACACTTAATCCTGTTAGACTCCGCAGCCCAGACAATCATAGCTTATACCCTGGGGACATATTGATTTTGATTTGGTTGACAGATAAGAGCAGCCAAGCTACTGTAGGCTATGCTTTATTAAGTGTTTACAAATTAAATATCTTAAGGTCTGTAACAAGCACAACTCTGCAGCAATTACCTGTGCAGCTGGACAGAGGAGGAGTCTCCATCAATCACCCAGAGCACATCTGGCAGCACTGGGAGCGTGGCTGGTCCAGAGGCTCCTGGCCCAGCAGGACACACAGAGCTCTGATCCCCACTGCAGCACAGCCTCTGGGGAAGCCAGATCTTCCTGCAGCACTTTGGCTTGTGGCAAAATATCTCAGCAATGCCTCTGTCAGGAGGAACTCATCAGGGAGTGCTTCAGTGTTGAGCCATGACACAAGCTCTGTCATATTTTTAAAAAGTCCCCACTCACCTCACTTGTTTTGTCCTCTCTGTGCTCTGTCCTAACTCAAAACCAGCATCATTTCCATGCTGCTGCCTAACTCACAAACAGCATCATTTCCATGCTGCTGCCACAGCCTGGATTTCCTCTCTCTCACTCAGCCTACTCGACTTCTCTGGGAAGCTCCCTCTGCACAGCATAGACAGAGACAAACCCTTCTTTCACATGCACAATGTCTCTGACTTTTGGAAAGGCAATCCCATTTTGTGTTACCAAAAAAAAAAAAAAAAAATTGAGATGATTTAGAGAAAAAAATGCATACAATCAAATTCTTTCTTGCATGCAAACCATAAAATAACTTTTACACCTGGGAAAACTGAATGAGTATATTTCTGATTTGGCATTATTTTGCCCTTGACTTTGCACTCATGTCAATGACAGAAGGAGAAAAATAACTGCAGAGAATTTGATGCAAAGAATTCATAAATTTCCTGAAAGGAAATATCTGAAAAAGAGAAATTGCCTTGCCCAACTGCACAGTGCCTGGCAGTACACAGAATTCCTTGGGTCAACAGCCCAGGACGGCGTTTGTGTCCCCTGAATTACCCTTGTGATCTCAAGTGGAAAGCAGCTTATAGGCACTGAATGCACATTAAACACTTGAGCTTTCCATCGTATAATTTGATAATCACACCAACTACACTATCAGGCAAGAGTCTCCCAAGTACTTTAAATATGTTAATGAAGCAAGATTTTATCTATAGTCTTATACAGCTTGCACAAATCTATAAATAGGCTTATCTCAGGGTTATTGCTGTTATAAATTAATTATGGAAATGTCAACCAAATCAGGTACATGCCAAAGGAGTAATGGGGAGAGCAGTGATTTGCAACAGAAGATTCAGATACCGGGTGACCTGCATGAAGGGTTCACAGCCCCTGGCAGCAGTCCACGGGCTTCAGGGGAATTTAACCTTGAAGAATACACTTAAAATTGGTTTTCATATGAGTAATTGACAGTGGCTGGAGAAGTGGACTGAATTAGGGAAGAGTTATTGCACTGTTTGCTGGTAGCATCTCATTCCTTAAGCCACAATTCTTTCTTTTTAGGCACTGGGAGCTGCTGGATAAAGAGGTTGGGGTTTTCTGGGGGAGGAAAGGTGAGGGAATGGAGATGAGGGGCCTTGGTGTAAATTCCTCCCTTTACTGCACTATGCCAAAGCCATAGGACACCTAGGAACGATATACAGTTATGTGAAAGGAAAATCCCAAGCAAATAAAATCACTTTTCCCCACTTAGACTTGAATATTAATTTGTTTTAAGGACAACACCAAAAGTCTGTGACTCCTGAATATTACAAGAAATTTCATATGTGCATCTAACCCAAATGGCACTCTAAGAGGGATGAAAGATCTGTCAGAGCACAACAGCTACTTAGGTCCTAAATGCCATATTCCTTCTCCTATTTATTCTTTATACAGTGATGTGACCTGTGGACCCCAGCTCTGGATAAGTACCCTCACTACATCCGCTGCCTCTCAACCTGAACAAAAAGATCTCCATGCCCCAAACATGCAGAATTCAAAAAGGAAACATTCTTTATTTTCAATAGTTAATGCATATTATCCTTTTATTTAATCAGAAGAGTAGCTTTAGAATATATATTTTTTTTTAATTTCAGCTTTTCTTATCATTCTTATAATTGGTTGATACCATTCTTGAGACACTGATAAAGAAAAAAATAGGACATTATGACTGAAATACCACATTATAATGTGCCAGCAGTGCTGAAGTTGAAGCATGTTAAAAGTCTGTGTATATTGTCTCTATTCAGAAAGCTCAATGCAAAGAGCTGTTGATCATACACAGCTTTTTTAAAAAAAGGAAAAAAGAAAACACCATTTTGACAGTGATTAGAATTGGCAGTGTTTGAGTGTCCAGACCTATTCTGGTACAGCCAGTCTGAAGTTCCTACAGAACTCAATCCAAAGAGCTTGCAAAACCCAGAACATCCTTCTCTAGGAACTGGGATGTTATTATGGGTAGCAGAATTCTGTCTCCCAGCCAGAATCCACTTCTGTGGGACTGAAATATAGATAAATTGATGAAAGAGTCTGCCTGTAGAGTATCAGCTAATCTCAAGGTATGTGTAGACACTTTATTCTTCTGGCTGCATCAATATAAATGGATTAAAATGCTTTCTATTGCTTGCTAGGACTTGGTGCTCCAGCTGGTCAAATACAGCTCTGATTGTAAAGGTTTGGGGGCTCAATATTACAGATCCCTGTCCCTAAAAATCAGCCACAGAAAGAGGCCTGTGCAGTCATAACCTTGGTTGGGGGGGTTTGTGTCTCACATCTGCAGCTCACCTCAGAGCTGGGACCAATCAGACTCTCCAGGTGCTCCACAGAAATGATCAAATTGCTGAAGGAAAACACTGCCAAACAGGCAGAGTCTCCCACAACTTTAGCATTCAGTGAGAAATTGTCTGGGAGAACAGGACTGAGATTCTCTATATAACACCCACAGTCCAAAGTGGGAAGACAAAATGCCCAAAGACCTGATTATCTCAAAGCAAAATATGCTGGATTTTCTTCCTCTTAGCTCTAATGAAGACATGGATGCTAAGACATGAAAGCAAGGTGAATGAGGTAAGGACTGTTCCACAGGCCAGGAGGCAGGAAGGATAAGGACACCCACAAGCCATTTATGGCCTATTTCCATTTGGGTGGGTTTCTCCTGGGTGCCACAGGAGCAGCATAGCCCCTGTACTCTGTTTAAACACAGATCCACCTGGGAACTCAGGTGGAAACAGCATTTACGTGGTGCTTAGATTCCCTCTGGGCTCCCAGCACTGACAGAGCTTCGACCATACCCCACTCCTGCCCTTGGAAGACAAAAGCTCCATACTTTGGTTTGAATCCTGCAACTGGGCCAGCTCCACAGAGCAGGGAACATGTGAAATTCTTCACTGCAGCATCTGCTACTGCTCCTTTCCATTAAAATTAAAAGCTCTATTACAGACATTAAAATCAGATCTCCTAACTGCTTAATAGGTAGGTAATGGACTCAAATTCTCAGGGAAAAAGTCACAGCGTGAGGCAATTTTCTACAGATGAAGCTTGGTTTTAAGGATCTTGATAATATGCTTAATATTTCCTGAGAAGTAACTTAGAGATTTATAAATACACCTACTCATTTCACTGCCATGGGGTGTTGCACACCATCATCCCAATCAAAACCAAACAAAACCTGCATAAAAGCTTGTGTACTTCCTCCATTGACAGGGTGGGATAAATGAAATAAAGCAAGTGACCTCTGGTCACCTTGTCCTGTCTGGTGCTTTACACAGCAAATGGTCAACCTTCCACTCCACCTCTACACATTTCTTTTTTCCATGGAGCCCACAAATCTTTAAATAAAGCTCCAAATATCTGTGTGCTTCACAAGAACATTGTAAATGGCTCTCCAATGCAGTTCCAACTCGTGGCAGTGCCCCAGGATTTGTGGAGGTCAGCATGGGAGGCAGCATCAGACTGTGCTGTGATCACTTTCCATCACCTCCTGCCATGGATTTGTGCTACAGGTTTCACTTTTAGCTGTCCTGGCAGCTGTGGAGCTGTGCTCTTATGGAAAGCATTTGGAGACTAATGGGTGATGCAGGATCCAGTGAGTCTGGAAACACTGGTCAAAATATCACCTCATACTCATGATCTCCCCATTTACTGCTCCTAAAATTTTAACTAGGCTGGAGTGGGCAGCCAGACCTGTGGGGAGGCTGTGTGGAGACTGATGGTGCTCCATTCTCAGTGACCTGGCCACAGCTACTGCTCATGAACAGCCCAGGGAGCGAGTGTGCAGCTGGGGCCAGGCCATTAGGGCTTATCCAAAACAGGCTAACGAGGACTCTGCTTACATCCTGGAATTCATCAAACTTTTGGGAGTGTTATACTGGCCTTATAAAAGTGGAATGTGTGTAGTATATTCTAAAGATGTCTAAATGTTCAGAATTTCACATGAGGCTGAGGAAAAAGCGTCTTCCCCCCTCTGTTCTGGCATCAAACACTATTCATGGATAATGGGAAGCAGAGGAGCACAGGCCATCAAAACAAGGGATCAGCCTGAGGTTAGGAAGAATAAACTTAATTAAACAAATCCCATGGACAGCCCAAGCCTTATACCCAGCAGAGTGGGGCTTCATTCATCATATCCAGGTGCTTCCAGGGCCTGATCCAAACCCACTGAAAAGAAAGATTTCACTGGGCTTTGGATCACATTCAGAGCTTGGACAAGTAGGGTTATGCTGTTTGGGGACATGATGATTCATTAATATTGCCACTGAAAAAGTATCTTCTTCAAACTGGGGCTTGAACAAACAGTGGTCAAAGACTTCTGAAAAGTAAAGGAGTTTTCTATATCTTAAGGTAAGGGAGGATCACATGGATGTTTATCCAAACTAGAAAGGATTAAATATTTTTTATTCTCTCAGAAAATTACAGGTGAAATGTATTTCCCTTATGGCTGTAGACTAGCAAGAAAAATGCAATGAATAAACACGAAATGTGGAAGGAGGGGAGAGCCCATGCTATTGCACCACAGTAAATGAGGTGACTTAAACCTGGTATTTTCCATTAAAAACACACTCTCACCATCTCTGAAAAAATACAGCTCACTGCCATTTAGACCTTACCAGCAGTTCTAAAGGAATGTGGGATTTTCTGCCTAGAAATGAAATAAGGACTGTCCTGAGCCAGAAAAAGAGTCCAACGATGAGGAGGCCGAGTTCAGGCAGTCTGCCCTCCAGCCTGTCCCTGAGGATGCACTGTCTCTAGGCACATGGAGGATGGCAGAAGGTCCATCTGACACTCAACAGTTCACAAAGCCATTTTATTCCCTTTATTCCCCCAAAGCCACAGCCAGGGCTGTGCAGCAACTGGCCAACCATGTTCTAATTAAGCAATGGTAGTTTCAGCACGGGCTGTTTCCTGGGGATTAATGACCAACAGAGAGGCAGTTGATGATCTGAGGCCCATTAAAGCCAGTTAGTCATTAATCCCCAGCTAGAGCCTGCATCCAAGTCATTACAGATATTATTAGACTTGGGGACAGGCTTCTGTGTGGATGCATGTTATTGGTTTGAGCACCTGATGTGGTTGTTATAAGCTGGAGCAAAGGAGGAAGCAACATTTCTGATGATGAAGGTTTAAGCCTCAGAACACCAAACTTCCTCCCTGAGTTCAGATAAGCTCCCTAATCTCTCTGCAACTAAATTACATTAACTTGAAAGGGAAAAAAAGGATTACCTATTTACAAGAGATACAAATAACTAATCAGAAATGTAAGCTTCCACTTGTCAGAGCATCCCACTTTCTACCAAGCTCACTCTTTGTTACAGGAATGATTAAAAAGACAAAAAAAAAA
>VYZP01072797.1:0-24609 GCA_013400635.1 Hypocryptadius cinnamomeus | reverse complement strand
AAAAAAAAAAGATGAGAAGAAGGAATGGCTAAAGGCCATAACAGAGGGAGAGGTGCAGAGCAGTTCCTAAGAGCTGCTACCCTCTGTGCCACACAGAGCAGCTGAGGCAGTTCTCTCACAATGCTGGTGAGGCAGAATCAGCCTGGAAAGCACCTGGAAGAGCACCCAGGGATGCTCCAGGGAGCAGTGCCTACAACCCATCACTTGGCTGGACCCCTTTGATGAAGCACACGTGGGATATCCCAGCTTTAGGGTCCCTTTGCTGCTGAAGATCTCTGTGGAATGGGAGGTCATCAGTGCCAGGTGGTTTATGCTCACTACAGGTTTTGAGGCACCTTGCACAAGAACATCAAGGGCATGGCAGGTTCCAGCTAATCTGTCTGGCTGTATAAAGTTGTTATTATTGGTTCTACTGCTGCTGGTGTCTGACAGACACAGCCCCTCCATGCTCTGAACCACATCCTTGTCTTGCTGCTGCCTATTAATATCCTCTGCATATGTGACATGGGAGGAGGCTGTCACTCCTGTGTCACTCACTTGCCTTTCCCTGTCACTGGAGAATATATTCTTTTCTGTTAGAATCCTACCAATAATCCAGGTTACACATTCTCCAGGCAATCCTGGCAGCTAAGTGGACCAGACAGACAGAGCTGGAAGGGAAGGAAGAATGAGCAACCATTTTATGTCTTTGAGCATGTGTAATAAAAATATCTATTAACTCCAGCGCATAGGTCAGATTTCCTTTAATTACAAGATTGGAAAGAGGAACACCTGAAAGAGCAGCATCACACATGAGATCAGGCTCCCCTACATGAGGAGTGTGAGCTGCTGTTGATTAATGAATTACTGCAGATGGAGGGACTGTTCTGATCCATTTGGCTAAATCAGTGCAGGAGCAGGTAATAAGTTGCACAGGTGAAAATGGCCCCCAGCACTCTGGTGTGCAGACAGGTTCACCTCACAAAAGAATACTCACAGCAGTTTAAAAAAAAAAAAATAATCCAATTAGTGTCTAAAAATCCCAAGACATGATGCTACTTGGGGAAAGAAAAAAAAGAGGGGGGAAAAAAATCCCCTCTAAGGCTTGATACCTTGACAACCAACAGATAATATTTTGCTTTTATTGTCTACAAAGTAATGAGAAAGTGAGAAGAGCTGTGGGTGTCTGAGTGAGCTGCTTTAGCACAGGACCAGGGCACTGCAGGGTGCAGCAGGACTGACACCTCCTCATTTACAGTCTCCCAGTGCTTGTTCACTGCAGTGCCAGCACAGATGCCAACCACTGCCAGCTCCCCCCGGGCAAGGTCAGTCCCCAGTGAGCTGCTTCCCCTGCCCAGCACCACAGCTGGTGCTCAGGGCAGAGAAAAATCCCACACACGGCTCCTACCACAGCAGAGCAGCTGCAGAGCTCCCATGGGAATTCCCTCCTGGACCCTCTGAAGAACAATTTATTCCCAGTTCATTATTAATCTTCCATCTATCATCTCCAGAAGAGCTGGGGTGAGCTGTGCTGGCTGCAGAACCATGATCAGCCTCTCCAAGGGCTCCTGGCAGGTGCTGGGGCTGTCCCACCATGGTCCTTTTGGATTCACTTGGCAAGCTGCACCTGCAGGGTGACTTGGGGCATGTGGGCATCTCCAGCACTTTGAGTCAGGCCCAACAGGACTCCTAACAGAACTTTCCTTCCACAAAATCCATGTCAAATATATTTTTTAAAGTATCTTTGGCCTTTGCACCACAGGTACAAACCAGAGACTGCTTCCTCTCTGCTGCTCCCTGTGCCACATATGGAGCAGGAACCCAGCTCTGCTTGGATCTCTGCCCCTCTGGCTGCACTTACTCCACCACCTTTTGTGTGACCCAAATAATCTGTTCTTCAGAGCCCTACAAGAGCTGCTGCTACATGCTCAGTACAGAGCAAAGTGGAGGGATTCCTATTTTATTCCCTTTGAGTCCCACAGAGATTGAAGCTTTCAAGAAGAAGAGACCAAAAGAGAGACAGAAAAGAGAAAAGAGGAATTTTAAACCACCTTAGGAGATTTGGAAGTTGGCTTTTCTGTACATACCTCAAGCATAATTCACCTCAACTTCCTTCAGCTCATCAGCTGAACCAGAGGAGACAAACTCAGATCCCATCAGGGAGTGCAGCTCCTCCCAAGGGACAGCTCCCATCTCTGCTCTGTGTGACAGAGACAGGACCCAGGAACAGCTGGAGCTGGGCCAGGGCAGGTCAGGTTGGATTTCAGGAAAGGTTCTTCCCCCAGAGGGTGCTGGCACTGCCCAGGCTCCCCAGGGAATGGGCACAGCCCCGAGGCTGCCAGAGCTCCAGGAGCTCCCAGGGATGCCCAGGGTGGGATTGTTGGGGTGTCTGGGTAGGGACAGGGCTTGGACTGAGTGATCCTTGGGGTCCCTTCCAGCCCTGGACATTTTAGGATTCTGTGAACCAAGGCCTAGGTCTGGCACAGGTCATTATTAATAGCATTTAATCCCAATGCATCTCATACACAAAAGCAAGCTCCAAATTTTTGCTTCTGCCTATGTTTAGGATAAATCTGAACTCACTGACCAGCCACCTGGAGCACTGTGGGTTTCTGCAAAACAATTTCCATGAGACTTTTGCCCTCATTGTTTTAGTGCATGGGACAGAAGAAATCCTGGGACAGCTTTGTGCTCCCTGTCATGGAGCAAGCTCCTCTCCATGAGAATCCCCTTCTCCTGCCAACACAGGCCCAGCAGAGGCTCCTGGGGGGCTGCAGGTGCCATGGGGTGCCCCATGTGTCACAGAGCAGGGACAGGGCTGTGTCTGGGTGTGTCCCAGGGGCAGGGACAGGGAGGGATGGCCTGAGCCCAGCAGGGCAAGGGAGGAGCTTGTCCCACACCCCAAAGCCCTCACCCACTGTGGGAAGGGTTTGGGAACAACAAGGGGGAAACACCCTGGGGAAAGGCTGCACGTCCAGCAGGGAACAGCCTCTGGAAGACAACTGTCACTAGCAGCCAAGTGGCCTCACCTCTGCCCTTTGCAGGAGAGAAAGGAATGATCACCAGGAGCCCCTCGCAGGAGCGGAGCCGTGGCACGTTCCACCTCATGCGTATCTTGTTTATTCTAAGTGGAGCTACAAATCTGTCGAGTGAGCATTTTGTTTTGATTAAAAATTAATAGCTGCTTTTGACCCAGGTGGATTAATTTCACTTTCACTGAGTATCAAGTTAATTGACACAAACTACTGTCAGGTGAAAGAACCAATTAACAAACTGTGAGGAGGACTCCTCTCCCCCTCCCTTCTCCTCTCCCCCAAATGTTGTTTTGACTGAAGGTTTTTTTTTTCCCTTTTAATAGAAAAAAATTATCTCAGCAGAATGAGATTAATTACTTAACAAAGAGAGGAACAAAAGGAATGGAGGGTGGGGTGCTCCCTCCCTCTGAGCCCAGATGCACTGGCAGGATGCTGCAGAGCAGGACTGGAAGAGGGGCCCTGCTCCTGCCTTGCTCTCACCAATTAACTGCCACTTCCAAGATTATCAGTCATCAGTGCTGGGAGCGTGACTGGGGCTCACTGGAGTTTGGCAGAAATCCTTGATAAGGTCCCCAGGACACAACAGCAAGGTCACTGGGACAGAGAGGGGCAGGATCCTTCGGAGCACAGAAAAGCACAGAGCAGTGGGAGCTGCACAAACCTCCTGGTCCCAGGTTTTAGATTTAAAATATATAAGTATTTTATAATTATGTTATATATATTATATTATTTATGTTTCTATAATACAAGTATTTTATATTTAAATCAGGTTTTATATTGGAATCAGGAGTTCTCTGCAGCAATGCATTATGGAGAGGAGCATGTAGCAGCCCAGGAAAATCAAAGTAGTTCCTTATTGAATGTCTGTTAAGTGTTAGCCAGCCCAGGCTGTGCTGGTTGAGCTGAAGGGATTGTGTTCCAGAACGGGGAATGGCTGGCTGGCAGGCAGGGCTGGCACAGGGGCTGCTGCTTGGCCACACATGACCCATGGTAGAGAACTGGGCTTGTGCTTCCAGTTTCCAGGTTGTCAGCATGGCTCTGAGGAACTCAGGGGTGCATTTTCTATAAGCAAATGCACCCCTGGACTTCTAAGTATCACGTCTAAGTATCACTTTAAACTGTCTTGTGCTAGAGAAGGTAAATCCCTGCAGGAAGGAGGAGGCACAAAAAGGATGTTGGGTATGTGACCCCATTAAAATCAAAACTAGCTGGGCTGCCTGATTTGCTTATGCCCTTCTAAAAATCCCACAGGAAACTTATTTATATCTCCAGGCATCCAAGTGCCATCTGAAAACCTTGTCCTTCAGAATTCACGTGATTTGGACATCTCGACATTGTATGTCTATTAAGAAAATTAAATATAGTCTCCTAGATTGTCTGGGCTTAAAAATCCATTTCAAACTGCTAATGCTGTGGCTAAAGTTTTATTATAGAAGTTGCTTAACTAGGCAAATATTTTCAGTTATATATATTTTCCCTTTACTTACAGAACTCATAGCACTTCATTTATCCTCCTGAGACTGTTTGTTCAAATCATTCTTTTACATCCTTAGCCACTATTCTACCCCAGGGACCACCTACAAGCTTTTGCCATTATTAGTTTTTTATTCAAAGAAACAGCTAGAAAACCTGTTAAGGGGGGAGAAGGAGAGAGGGAGAAAAGGAGAAAACAGGACACAGATTTTGCCCAGGCCATCTGAGCTAGCCTCCTGCTTCACTTGGAGCTCATATTCTTTCTGGCACCTCTGAAAACCTTTCCCAAATGCTGCTTTCCCCACCTGGTAAGGATGTGCACTAGTGCAGAAGGAAGAAGCCCAATTTTGGTGTCTGCAAAGGGAAAGCACTGACTGTGAGCTCCTCAGATACACAGATCTTGAATTTATATAGGACACAATGAGAAGGCTAAAAGAAATCTCTAAATAAAGCTGTGAAACACCTACAACAGAGACAGAAAGGGTTTGCAATAAGCCAAAATGGGAGCATTCTAAAGTTTCCCTGCCCGGAGGGGGCCTGGCTGCCCCCAGCCTTTTTGTAGCACCATCAATTCATTAGCAGAGCTGTGCCTGAAAACCCTGCCCCTGCACCACGTGTGTCCACTCATTACCTGTGGGCCTTCAGTGATCATCTGCTGGGGAAGGACTACAAACATACCTGGCTGCTCTGACATACAGAGAACCAGGAGAAAATGAAAGGAGGAAATTGCAATTCAGTTCAGTGCATATGGAGAATAAAGCGCCATCGTTTCATATGCACTGGCTTATCCTTCCCTTTGGTTTATGTTAAAAAATATACAGTATTAGCTGCCCTTTCCTCTGGGGAAATGAGCAGCATAGGTAATAGAAACCAATAAAGAACTGTCATGTGTTACTGCAATCTGTCTACATTTAGGTGATTCCTGTTCTGTCCCACATCTGACCAAGAGGGAAAAGCAATTGTTCAAATGAAACCAGGTGACAAATCCTCCCAATCATTTCTTCCCTTCACGTTTTCACAATCAGAACTCTGAGCTGAAAAACCACAAAGGTATCTCAGCATTAAGCACTTCAACACTCCTGGGAAATGCTTAACATAAGGTAACAAACCCACAAAGGATCCCACATTTCTGAGGACATCAGATGAGATCTGGCTGGCTACTGAATATTAAAAGATACACACAAACCCCCCTGCAGATGAATTTGCCATAGCATAACCTTTCTTATGGCAGACCACAGTGGTTACACTCCCATCACCTCATTTTAGACTTTTAAACTACAAGTGATTCATGTTAGAATGTGCAAAAAGAGGTAAGATGCTGGATTTGTTAGGAGCAAGAGCAGGAGAGATTTGCTCTGCCAGGGAGAAGTGCAGTTCATGAGATGGATTGCAGGTTTTACTTCCCTGCCCATCACAACCTCTTCCCTGTTAACTGTCCTGACACCTGAGCAAGGGCACTGAGATGATTTTTTATCCCAGATATAAAAATGGGGCCAGAACAAACATGCTCAGGTTTTCAATCAGGCCTTAGCCAGGCAGTCTGGCAGTGTGACCTGAACTGTGACTGTCCAAGGGACACAAATGACACAGCCCTGGCAATTCAAGTTTCAGGAGCCCCTCCACTGACTGCAAATTAAAGGGAAGGGTCAACTTCATTTAGCACTGACTTCTGTCTTCATTTCATGCTCAGAGGATGCACTGGGCTAGAGCCTTAGCTGATGCAAATCAAGAAAGCTCAGTAGCAATCAGTGTTGGACTGATTTATAACAACTGCAAGTCTAGCCCCTTACAAGGTTAATATTAGCAAAAGAAAGAAGGGAATGTGATGGTACTTAGTGTGGATTTTAAAGCAAGACACTCCACAGTGGGGGAAGGAGCATTTTACATGGGAATCCTTCATTATGCTTTTATGGTGGTGGGAAATCACACACACTAGAATATGAATCTGTAACTAATTAAAGAAACTAATTAAAGAGCTCTTCAAAATGTGCTTTATCTTGAATTTCCTTTTTCCTGCTTCACTGTTTCATTGTTCTTCATGTCCTTAGAAATTTATCCAAGTCCTGTAGGCAGCAATCAGTTAGATAACCCTATGGTGCTTTATTGCTCAGCATATTGCTGGGGCCTTCTGCCTCTCAGTCTCTTACAAATGTGAATGAGTGTTTCTACACTTGTGAAAATGTGCTTAGGAGTTTTATTACACAATGATTCCTGCAAAAAGGTGAAATAAAGTATCTGTCACTGGAACTGGTTCTCAATTGGTACTGAAATTAATTATTTCCACCCCTCTCAATTATTCGCCACCTTTACTGAAATCCAGAAAAGTGCAGTAGCTGGTCATTATCTAAAGAGAAAGAAAGGCTTTAACAACATCTACAGATAAGCATGAATGCCTCCTGCTAGAGGAATCTCTTCCTAACTAGTTCTGATACTTCAGGTAAGTGGAATCACTTGTCTGATTAGCTGTGGCCTGGAGTCTTTTTCTGCTGCTGGGTCCTGAGTAAGCAGTCACATGAAAAAGCCCTGAATTTCTTAAATGAGAATCCCTAGGAAGCCTCATTTGATTGATTTCCTTCACTTGGATGGCAGAGGTAAAACTCCGTGGTGTGACAAGGAGAAATCAGTGGTGATCCACAATCCTGAGCAGCTGAGCTGCTGCAGTGGCCAGGTTCCAGCCTGGATGGCACAGGGAATATTCCTCCTACAGCACCACCTGACACAGCCATCCCTGCTCAGGTGCTCCAGAGAACAATTTACTGAGATGTACATGTGAAAGGAGTTTCTTTGTTTTACAGCACAAGTTCTTGAGATGAGATTGAAGCCAAAGCCCAGCTTATTTTATGTGCATTTTTCCTGGGTATGCAGACTACAGTTGACAGTGATGAGAAATTTGAGATTATAAGAACATGGAAAACACAGAAATTACTACAGCTTGTATTTTGCTTTTATGCTATATCCCAGCTTTTCAAATTAAAAAAAACCAGTCAAACAAAAAAGCCCCAACCACTACAACAGTTCTTTGCTATTTTTTCTTTTGTAGTTATTGGCAGTGGCAAAAGTATGAGATCACACTTTTAAAATTGTTCTCTCTCACCTGGAAGCAGATTGACACCTTTGCCATAGCAGAGATCTCTTCCTGTTAATAAAAAGGCAATTTCTTTGGGTAACAAAGCCTTGGACTTCTGGCAGTAAGCCAGGAAGCTTAAAGAGAAACCTTGAATTCTGCAAACATAATAGACAAGGGACTCAGCTTAGGAAAAGATTTCATCTATCAACTAACAAGAGGCTGGGGTCATGAAGTAGGGTATTCTTTATACTTGAGAGACCAAGCTAAAAGTCTTAAAAATGTGCAAGGAAATGCTGGCTGGAATGTTCTCCCTGTGTAACAGGCTGAGGCTTCCAGGAGGCTTATCATTCCTCCTGACAGTCTGACAGCACTGTGTAATACAGAAGTTTAGCAGTGTGGGCAGGTTAAATTATACTAGGCAGGAGAAATCATTTCAATGTGAATCGAAGCGTTTACTCTTGTCCACTTCCAGCTCCAGCTTGTTATTCTCTGCAGCCCACAGCTTCACGTTTCCAGCAGAAAAGCTTCATTTTGAAGTGGATGTTATACAGGGGGTGCTTTGGTTCTAGGACTTGCTGCTTGCTCACAAAACATCCTTAACACACCACTTAAGTGTGACTTGGTTCCTGCTCATCTAGGAATTTTCTGTGTATATTTCTATGTACTATTCTATGTATTATTCTTTAGTGTATTTAGCTGGCATGGCAAATATTGTGGTAAACAGATTATATATTGAGCAATATGGTTATGGGAAGTTTTGACTAAACCTTAGTGAATTTATGTAGAGAAAATAGTCTTATGAATAAGAATGAACTTCCAGGAAAACATGCCATTCCCCTGTGAAAAGGGGCAGAGTAAAGAGCATTTTCAGCTTCAGTCCTTTATTCCTACTGGAGAAATACATACCACAGCTCAGCTCAGCCCCCTCAGCCTATTTCACAGAGTCACAGAGAGCACTCTGATTTTTCTCCCTGTCCCAGCAGTCCAAAGCATCAGCTTTCCTGCTTTTCCAGAGTGATGCAATCCACCCCACAGCCCAGCCCAAATGACACACAGCCATTGGCCCTAAATCTAGAAAGGAAACCAATCCATACACCACCTGTGTTTAAAGAAATACCTGCAGAAATGCTGCTGGACTCCTGTCCCTGGAGCACTGTGGCCATTTTGAGCTGTGAAGCACCAGCTGAAACTAGAGGGTCTTCAAGGTCCCTTCCATCCAAACCATTCTATTTTCCTCAGTGTCTGTAAAGTAGGGTGACCCTACACCAAATGGAATTCATTTTTTGTGTCATTAGCACTTTAGAATAAGTGGACACTAATTATTGGTAAATTACAATAAATTTATACTGAATTACATGCAGCATCTGCATTAGTAGCCAATGAGTCCATTCTGATTAATGTGACCACAGGAAGTAGCAGGGAGTGTGTAATGATTTGCTACAGCAGCTCACTGAAAGCTCTTTAGTCAGGTTTCCCATTAACAAAAACAAGCATTAAATTACTTAAAGACAATCATTAATTTAAATAAGTATTTTGTAACCATAAATATAAATCAGGCACAGAAAAGAAACACAGAAAGTGCTCCACTTGTAACACCAGTTAAAACCCCAGGAATGCCCAGTGCCAAGTGGTCACCTCTCATTTTCCTGTCCCAGGACCCCCAGAAATCACTTACTGGGCCAAGAATCACAGATTCAGGCATCCCACAGTGGATTTTAAGGGGGTGAATCCTACAAGGCAGCAGTCCTACAGAGGCTGGTCAGAGCTGTGGCAGGGCAGGAGCCCCTGCAGCCCAGCTGCCCTGGGAGATGCTCTGTGAGCAAACCTGCCAGCTCCCACAGGGACCTTCTGCCCCAGGGAACGCTGCCTGGCATGAGAGTGAGCAGCACCAGAGGATCCTGGAGATCTCTGCTCCCAGGGAGCACTGCTGGGCTCCAGAATGTCCTGGAGAACACCCTGACCCCCACACCTCCTGGCCCCTTGGCACTCAGGGCCAGCCCTGGTTCAAAAGCAAAACACAAATCACCAACAGCAGCCACTAAACTAAGAAATAAACAAAAACCAGAAATAAAACAAAGCAAACCTGAATGCTGGGCATGGGATCTGGGAGATCTGTATTTCCTGACATGAATGATTTATTTATTCATGGGGAGGAGGGTGGAACAAGATGATCTTTAATGTCCTTTCCAACCCAAACCATTCCCTACTCAAAATTTGCATTTACTTGTATTTAATTCCTCCTTATTGTCATACAATATCATTAATTTATATCAAAAGATTTGGGAGTAAGGATGGTTTCTCTCTGTCTGTCTGCACTGTGCTTAGGTCCAAAGGAACCCAGTGTGGACAGGGTTTCTGAGGGCTGCTGCAAGAAACAACAGTACAAAAATATTAGAATAGAATTATTCTAATATTATGTATTATCTAAATAATAGAATTCTACTATATTATATATTAAGAATATACATAATCTATATCTATATTATAATCTAGAATTATTCTGTATTATATATTATCTAAAATTAGTAGAATATTACTTGGATTTCAGGCTTCTGTTGCCAAATGTCTCCCATCTTGAACCTTATGTTTACACTGAAATGGAGCCACAAAGACCATGCAAGGAATAAGGCCAGAGCTGATCTTGTTCTTGGACCAGGAGAGAGAAACAGAAGCTCCTTGGTGATCCTGCAGAAGACTGGTAGAGCTGCTCTTCCACTGCATTTCTGATGACACACTAACATCATAACTACCATCTTCCAGCACCTTTGGATTTTCCTGGGAGTACAAGATGCTGTGGATTTCTGCCATATTCAAAACAACTGCCCATCCTTGTAGTGCCCCCTAACACTGACCCCACCCAGCAGCCCTCCTGCCCTGCTGTGGGCACTGGCACCATCACCAAAGTGACCCTGGGAGTGTAACCCAGAGCATGGGCTGCATTACACAGGGCTGGAAGGGTTTATTTATTGGAATAATTATTTTATAAATAAAAATAAATATAATATAAATAAATACATAAATGAAATTTAAAACGAATATATTAAAATAAATATAATTAATGAAGAAATATAATTTATTTAAAACAAAATATAACTTAATTTCTAATATTATAATTTATAATTTATAATATAATTTAATTTGACTATAATTTATTTATATAAATATTTATATAAATAATTTTTATATAATAAAATATTTATGTAATATTTATATTCCACCTCTTCAGCTCTGGGCAGTGGAGGGGCTGGAAGAGTTTTGAACAGGGCTCTCAGCTCCCACCAGCAGGTAAACTGGGAAGCAGGATTCAGGAGTCTGAGGGGATGAACTCCCCTCACTCTGTGACTGATGGAGCTGTAGCCACGAGGCTGCCTGGACCAGAGACCACAAAGGAAGAAGGAACACACTCCCAGGCTGCTGCACTGAGCTCGTACCAATGCCTGAGGCAAACCCGGTTCCTGGGAGCTGAAATGCTCCTGCAGGCCAGGAACAAGCAGGGCACAGGAGGAGAAACTGGTGAGCTGGGAGGCTGGATGGCTCCAGTGCTGCCCCCAGAGTGTGCCCCCCTCAGGGGACCTCAGTGGGGCTGAGCCTGGCCTGTCCCACCTCCCATCCCTCTGCTCTGAACTGTCTGACACCTCTCATCTCCTTTCCTCATCAAGATTTTGCAGAAACAACCAACCAAACAAAAATCTCTAATTTTTTTTTTTTTAATTTTTCCTACTTTAACAGGAATCCCCAGCGGTGTCCTGGCATCACATAAAAATGCCATCAGAAACCAAGCTTTCTAAATGAGGTTACTTGTAAACATTTGGCATGCACAGTCCAAAATTCACCTCTATCCTCCTTCCCAGTCTCTGGCTGAGAATTTGTGCTCCATAGGCAGCTCAGAGCCAATAAAGCAGCCATCTATCAGCCCCTGAAACAAACTGTACCACCCAGGTGCTGGCAGAAGTTCACAGTTTGAAAATGTTTCATGTCTTACCCGTTCCTAGAACAGCCCCTTTCTCTGAGATTATTATAGACTATCACTCATTCTTCAGTTTGTCTAGGATCTGCTAAATGTTTCTCTATAAATTCATCACTTGCACATTCACAGCCATGCATTAACTGCTCAGTTTTTCTCTGAAAGTAAGGAATTTGATATGATACATAAGTCACCATAAACTCCACAGGATTAAGTGAGTTATTGCATCTTACAGGACAACTGGTTCCTACAAATGATACCCTGGAAAATGACATTATCGCTCAGTGATTTGGTTCAATCTGATTGCTACAGTTAATGTAATAATGTAACTCAATTAGGGTGCTTTTGTTATGAATGAACAACCTTGTTTAATATTGTCTGCCTGTCCAGAGTCAGCTGAAATAGGATGTTGAGGCGGCCTGCAAAGCCCAGAAAGTCAGTGGTGCATTTTCAGGAGAGAGAAATAGAAAGTCCAGGCAGTTTTTAAAGACAAAAAGGTCTTCTTGGTGTTTCCTACTAAAAGAAAATTACAAACCAGGCATCCTGGCTTGCAGGAGTCAGTGCACACAGGCTGACCCTCATTTCCAAAGCAAAGCACATCAAGTTCACCTTAAGCCAATTCTTCCACACTCCCAGCTCCCCAGCAGCTCCCAGTGCGCAGACCAGTAGCCACATCAATCACTGGGAGCCTGGGAGGACCTGCCAGCTGTCAGACAAACTCGTTTGGAGCTTTTCCTGTTTTCCTGTGTGGTGCCTTCTGAGATGCTTCCAGCACATTCATGGAGTTCCCCACCAACACCAGCCAGGGTCAGGGTCTGCTTTTCTAGAAACTCCCACTCTTGACTCAGAACATCTCTGCCATCTCAGAGCCATCTCCTTCCAACAAGGAACCCAGGGGTTCCCTGGAGGCTGACAGAGCAGGCAGAGGCTTTGGGAGAAGGGGTTTCCTTGGCTGGCAGTGCCCCAAGGCAGGAGGGAGGGAGAGGTTTTGCCAAACCTGCCCTGGATTAAGAGGAAGATGAAAGCCCAGAATGATCTTGACTCTGCTGGTACCTGCAGGTCCAGCTCTAATTCAAACCACGTGTTGTTCTCCTCACTTCTGCCCTGGTTAGGGAATTTCTGGAATCCAAGAGACATGGTAGCTGTGCTATACCACATCCAGGTCCACAATGCCCTCCCTGAGCCACATGGAGAGAAGTATTTAGAGAAACAGCACGGTCCTTGCTGGAATCCTTCTCAATTCATCGGTGCATGCATTTAATTTCCTGTCTCCTTGTTTTCAGCCTGTCCTTGGATATGTTTGTGAGAAACCTGAGACGATTACATGTGTTGTGGCCTCCAAGACTATTAAAACCATTAAATAACTGCCATAACTTTGTTCTATATGTATTTTTTTCTTGTCTTTCTAAAGAAACCTCCAAAGAAATGTCTCACCTTCTCAGCTCTCAATCCTAAGCCTTTTCCTTTTCAAGGAAAAGTGAGAACAGACATTCAGGAATGGGGAGCATGCTTCATACATGATTATAAAACCTGATTTGTAATGCAAAACAGATGTTATTCAAGAGCATAAAGTGTATATGAATATTATGCTTGAATAACATATAATCCTTAAAGAACACTTTGTATAACCTAGATATGTTTGGCCATGGCCAAACTCCAAGATCCACAGACTGAATTTCTGTCTGTCTCCACACACACAGATCATATGTGCCCACTCATCAATACCAGTAACACACCTCCAAAGCTCAGATCTAACCAACAGCAGCTCCATGGGGGTGTGGTGACCACAAGAATTGGGCCTGCACCTTTCAGGACATAGATTTCCTTTCAGGACATCTCATCTTACTTTTGTGCGGATTGTGTACAGACACTTGTGCGAAATAACAGACAAAACTTCTCAATCTACTAAGAGATCAGGTCAAACATTCTAAATTAAGTTTTAAATTCTCATTTTTCAGGACAGAGAGAGCATGTGGGCACATGCACTGTGTGCAGACACGGACACACATCTTCTCTGAGTTGAAATCACAACTTGCTACGTGTAAGATCAGAAAACCACTCTGTAATTTCACTCACTCTGTGCCAGTGGCACCTGAAAGCGAAATCTTGCCTGGCATTCCCACGTACACCCTTCATGGAACCACTTTGATAAAAGTTTTGCTACACATAAAAAAGAAGATGTAACACTATGAAGTGAACAAGCAAAACTATCTATCATTTGGAATGTCTTTCTTACTGTGATCTAAGCTGCTGGGAAGGCTTTAGGAATTTGCATGTTATCCTTAGAGATGTCTGAAAGTGTCTCTTCTGTTTCCTGTACAGCACTGAGCACATCACCAGCTTTAATCTTTAATCTCTTCTGCTCTCCTCCCCTACTGAGAATCAAATCCTACCATCCAGGCACAGGTAAAACTCTTGGGCATATAATAAAGTTTGGCTCCAAGTGTTGCAATTAGGATGGGAATATTTATTGCCAGGAATGTGTTATACCAAAAAAGCCTGCAAATCAGTATCACATCCTGAAACTTGGCTCTAGATCACAGAAACAGAATGCTTTGGGCTAGAAGTGACCTTAAAGCCCATCCCTTTCCCCACCATGCCATGGCAGGGACACCTTCCACTGTCCCAGGGTGCTCAAAGCCCTGTCCAGCCTGGCCTTGGGCACTTCAGAAAAAGTGAAGTGCACCTGGGATGGCAGGGTTGAACAGGGAAAGGTGGGGATTCAGGGCACTCTGGAGTTGGAATGGGATGATCTTTAAGGTCCCTTCCAACACAAACCATTCCATGACTCTGTGAGCCCAGACAATCTTCCCCCAACGAGCCCACGAGCTGCCCACCCCACCCCTCTTCTCATCTCACAGTGAGTACAAATGCAATTAAACACTTCAAAAGAGAAAACAAAAAAGCTGAACAAACAAAACAGGTTTTTCCATCCCTCCTCCATCTGCTAATTCACAGAACAACAGAATGAGGACAGAGGAGACCAACTTGGAGCATTTCAAACACACACAATCCCTGTTTACCTTACAGGAACACCCTCTATAACTATGTACCTTTTGCCTGAAATTATTATAGGTATTAGTGCTGCTGTAGGGAGGAGAGCTTGTGGACAGCAGACGTGTGTTGTAGATATTTATAAAACCACCAGGAGGCTGCAATAAAATTATCATGGGGTATATATTATGCTTTTTCAAGAAGCATTTAAAACCACTGCTATGTTCAATTTAACCTCTCCCCTAAGTTTCCTCAGCACACATTCCTCTGTATAGCTATACCTCTAATTTGGAATGTCAATATATACAAACAGACACATTGCAAATAATGTACATCTCTATAAACAGATATGTTCAATGAAAGCAATGTCTATGATTTTCATAGCAGGCATCTGTATACATGAAAACACATGCTGCAAAATAATACACATGCAGATAAGCTATGGCTGGTATTCTAAAGTCCTGTTCAAGTACAGTAATTGCTTACATAAAAAGGATAAAAAATTAAAATACTGGGCACAGGTGTGTGCTGCTACAGATGTAAATATGACTCTGCACATATGCACAGAGCAGAAAATCGAGTGCAACATGAGCATACACTCATAACATCAGCATTTGCTGCATTTGCATATTCCATACTGGTTATGCATCATGCTCCATGCCTGTTACACATTTAACACGTACCATTCCGCAGCCCTGGATGCTTTTTGCTATCAGTTTGAATCTTCATACAATGGTTTTATTTTTATCCCCACAGGACAGCCTGCAAATGACACTTTTTGAGCCCTGGTGGCTGAGCAGTGTCTCAAGACACCGATGTGACAGTGCCGGGGCTTCCAGCACACTGGGGATCCTCGGAGGGGCATCTGTGCCAACCTGCCCTGCCCTGCTCCAGCTCTGCATTGTTTACTCACTGCCAGGAGCTGGGCTCGAGCCCTGGGGAGAGCAAAACCCGTTTGGGCCATTGACATTGAGTATCCTTGGTGCAGCAAGTCAGGACCTCCGAGGTATCCGTCACTGCGGCTGCCTGCAGGCAGGCTGGAGCCAAGGAACTTGCCTGAGCAGCTAGTAAAATTTTAATGCACTCTGTAGTGTGGTCATGTCATACTCAGTTATGGCAAATAATCCCAGATGCCTGCAGAGGTAAAATGGAGCTGTAATGTGCTTGCCTCCTAACCCGAGCTGACAGCAATGATGTACGACTACCATTAGCGGAAAATATCACTTCAACTAACCCATGATCCAGCTCCGCTAAGGGTCACATTATCCATGAGGAACAAATTACACTCCCAAAGTAAATACAAATTTTCTACACGAAATGGGTACCAAAAAAAAAAAAGAAAAAAAAAAAAGGAAAGGGAGCGGAGCTGGGGGAGGGGAAGAGGGCAGGAGCACACGTTCCCTGTGCCGAGTGACAGCGGTGACAAAGGACGGGACCGGCCCGGAGCGTCCCCACCTGCGAACGCCGCATCCTCCACAGCAACCACGCCGGGCTCGGCTTATTGCCACTCTGACTACGGGGGCCCTCTGCCAAATGAATAAAAAGGAGCCTTATCTTCCCCCATAATGGGCCTTAAACAGTAAGAAATACTTCCCGATTGCCGCAGCCTGGCTAGCAGGAGAGGCTGGGTGATCTTTCACCCCTGGGGCAAGTGTAAGGTGCTGTGTTTTCCAGAGTTAAAAAGACAACACCTGTACAAATATGCAGGGTAAATGGCCCTTGTGGGAAACATCCCAGCTTTGCAGAAATAGTTTTTGGAATAATACTGAGGAATGATTTCTCTAATCCTACCCTTAGCCAAAATAAATATATGCCAAACAGTAAGACAGCAGTATCCCACGACCTGAAGTAATTGATTGAAGTTGGGTTCTCAGCCACTGTTTCCCCTCGTTTGCCAAACGTGGTGGTTGGTAGCCACCATCCGAGGAGTTTCCAGCTCCCTCCCGTGAGCAATGCCCTTCCTGGAGCACAGAGGGGCTGAATGGCCTGGCAGCTCCTCAGCCTTTATGTGCCAGCCCAACCTGGGCTCCAGCACCCAGAGAGATCTGATCTGGGAAGGGCAGGATCCCTCCACCAGCCCCCCAGAGCCCCACATTGAGCCAGTCCCCCTCCAGGAACCTCAGGGCCTCCCAAGCCACAGGAACTCTTCTTCAGTGGTTCCTTGCTGTTCCCTGACTGGGAGAAACATCAATGTCTCACACAACCTAAGGCCACACATCAATTTCTTTCTTCTTCTTACTAGACTGGAGATGACACACTTTACATTTTGAAGTTTTATCTAAAAACCACCCCCAATCTTCCTATACCTGCACTTATGGTTGAGAAGTGTGAGGAACAGGATGGAAAAACCCCAACTCTGATGGTAGGCCCTTCTTTCAACAGCTCAATAAATGCTCAGAGTTCCCTTTATGACTAAAGTTTTTCAGACTAGGAAAATTGTAATTTATTATTTATGCTCCAGCAGTGCATAAACACCAAAGGGAAGCCCTGGCAGAGTTTTAAACCATAAGAAGAGCAGAGATATTACTGTAGCACTGCAGGGCCATGGTGGTATAAATGTAGCTGGCTCCCAGCTGTCTCTGTGCCCCAGCCCTGGCACCATCCAGGGGGATGTTTGATCCTTGAAGTGCTACCCAAACTCTTCCTTCCCTCATTCCTCCCAAGGGTGAGGAAAAAATATCCCATATACAGTTTTGTTTCCAAGCACCCTACTAAAAAAATCCCAAACTGATGCAACTGCTCCCATGTGAGTGGATTGCACCTGTTTAAAAATGTAATATATATTACATTTGTATATAAGATGGCATAAAGCAATTTCACCACCATTTAATCCATTTATGACAAAGGTTTTGCAGAATGGAGAGAACACAACCCTGTGCAAAGCTGCTGCCTACTCTGGCCTTCTGTTTTCCAGCAGAGTTAGTGGTGGGGGTAGTTCTGGGTTCTTCCTGCTCCTCTGGAAAGGACAATTTGCTGTGTCCTACACATGCTTTGGGGTGAAGAGGACAGGGAGCAGCTCTGTCCCAGTGAGCAGGATGCTCTGTGCTTTCAGCAGAGACATTCCAGGTCTGCAGGGCAGGAGGAAACGGCTCCTGAAGTTCCTGACCAACAAACTCTGCATTTATCCAGAGCTATGCACTGACATGGTTTTAGCAGGCCCTTCCCAAGTTCCTCTTTGTTTTATCAGAGCATTTATTACTACCTAAATCAGTCGAGTTTGCAAAGTTGGGAAGAACTACAAACACACACAAACATAGAAACACTTGTTTGTGTGGTTATTTAACCAATGAAATGCAGCCTGTGCAATAAACTGGGAGACACACATCTGCCAAAATGCTACTCCAAAATGTCTCTCCAAAGTCCACACACAAAATAATTGGCCAAAAGTGCTGCAGAGACATACAGAGGGTGCAGTTGTGAATGCTTTGGTGCAGAATAGCCATCCCCATCCCTTTTACCCAGGCATAGCAGAGTCATTTATGGCATTTCCCATGCCATTTTTTGGTTTGTACTTGATTTAAAGCAATCAGATATATCAGCATTATCATTAAAAATAATCTGATTCACGAGAAAGATCATTCTTCAGCTCTCTTAATGCTTTTAGCAGCACAGTACTTTTCTCTTCAAAGAAGAAAATTTTCTTTCAAAGAGAAAAATAATGAAGCAACACAGTCCCACCAGCACAGGCCCCTTGGCAAGCACAACACCCACTCATCCTGATCCCAATCCCTCCCTTTGGTACTCTCCCCTGCTGAACAGATGCCAACCCCTGGCAAATTCAGGCACTGGTTTGGCTCTGTCCTCCCTCCCCATCCTGCACCAGGGGCACCAAAGCTGAGCCCAGTTCAGCAGGGACACGTGGGCTGCAGCCAGGAGCAGCCAGACACTGCTGGGCCCTGGAGACCTTGTTCCAGAGGCATTCAAGAGCCTCCCAAACTGATGGGGTGCTCCTGAGATAAACACAGGACTAAGGCATCAATAGTGATGTTTTTTTAGGCTGCACATCCTATCAAAGTACGACTCCAGCCAGAAGCAGCCCTGCTCTGTGTGCACTGCAAAGCAGCTTCCCTGATCAATGAAGTATTTTCTTAAGAAGTGAAAAATCACTGAAGTGCCTTGGATTGAGCCTTTAATTTTAAAATTAAACAGAGCAGTGAGAGGAGATGGTAGAGATGGAGAATGAAACAGGACCTCATTTCTTACCTCATCTTTAGCACCTGACTTTCTTATCAGAACTCTTTGTATGTCTTTTCCAAACAAGATTTCCTTTGGTTTCCAGAAGACAAACTTTGTGTTTGCACTTATGTTTTTAATATTGTATTAATTACCATGGGTATAATTTATAAGATTGTATCGAGATATCAAAAGCTAATACAGTTGCACTTAAATTTGTCAGCTGTGCAATAGCTTGCCCTAATTTTAGATTATCAGCTCTGGAGACCTGCTCAAAGAATAAGACTGACAGACTTTTTAATGGAGAAAATCGGAGCTCCCCTGGGATCCAGAGTTTTTTCTGATTCAGTAAGAAATCCCAGTGGCATTTGCTGAAAGGAACCCAGGATGGAAAATGACATCTCTCTAAGAATTAGTGCTTCTCACTCTGATGCAAGTCTTCCAAATATAATCTCCCTCCACAGACATGCTGCTACCTCTTCAGACTTTTCAGCAACAGGAGGGTGAAATGTCTACTTTGAGTGCTCCAGTCCAGTCCTGTGTGTCAAACTGAAGTGAAAGAGCATGAATCTATATAAATAGACAAATTATCCACCCAAGATATGTCATTTAAAATTGAGATGCTGACACAGCCTTAGCTACAGCGCCGCTAAGCAGGGGCTGCATCATTGTTTCAATTAAATATCCTTGTTTCTTCTTCAGGAGAAGCCTCTGCAGAAATGTCTCCTGTGAGGGCAGACACAGACAGAAAGTGGCTCCCAATTAAAGGCTGGATTGGAGGCACAGCCATCACCTAGCAGAGATCAGATATCAGCTGTGATGTACAGCCAGATAGGCACGGATCCAAGTCAGGGAGAAGGACCAGGCTGAGGCACTGCCTTTGCCACTGCCACCCCTCACCATCCAGCTGCTCCTCAGGCTCCTGCTCCTGCTCCTTCCTTCATTCTGCTGCTCTCAGTGGCCCATCCAGGCCAGCTCCAACCAGCTCACCCTTCAGCCCCTCCATCTGTCACACACCTTTCCTGACACTGATCTGCCATGTTTCATTCAACGGCTCTGGATTCTTCCTGGATTCCAGGTTTGATTTATTCCAGCAGAAATATGTACCTATATGCATTATTTCTACCTCTTGTGGATCTCCTATGGAGAATCAGTGGGGGTTTGCCCTCAAAAATCCTAAATGAAGCAAAAGTGCTTCCTTTGCATTTTCTGAAGAGCGAGTACAGAATTGCTCTGCAGCAATTAACCCTGCATTCTGTACACAACAGGGCATCAAAATCTGCAAGAGATAGCCCTAAAGGAAAGCAGATCTCCTCTTCCCAGAAACATTTCAGGCCAAGCTGTGTCTGGTGGGAGGGGCACAATTCCACAGCCCTCAGAACACACCCAGCGAGGTCCAACCAAGAGCAATTTGTCAATTCACTGCTAGAACAGCTCCACAGCTGGAGGCCAATATCATCATGATACAAGGCATTTGGGTAAAGGATCTTCAAACCTCTAATCCTGCTGAGCACCCCCAGCTCTCCTGGTTATTAATGAAAACTGAGGATGTTGGGCACCACTGATGAAATGCTCCCTTGGACAGGATCCACCATCCTCCCTTCTCCCAGTGCAGTTTGCTCACAGGAACTTTTTGTCCTAAAAATGTTATTTCATTTAAAGCAGGAATTCAAAAATCTTCTGGGTCCTATTGAAAGAGATCTAAAAGATCCTGCCTGTCTGAAGAAAAGAAGTTTCTACTTGTCAGTTAAATAAAGGAATAACGCACAGCCTCCTTTATAGTGTGTACTTTACCTGTCATCCAACAGCCCATTATCACGTCACGGCAGAGTGCACTTTCCTGCAGGTCACTTTGTTTAAAATGACATGGATAATGCACATGTCAGCGAGCTGACAGTCCCCACCGTCCTTCAGAGATAAAACCCAGCCACCAGCGCCTGTTCTTATCTGGGGTACATGCCTTGCTCTATCATCTAAGTCAGGCAGAACATGATTTCTCCAGAGAGCACTTTTTTCATTTCCTGATTTTAAGAAAATCAAATAAGCACCATTTGTCTTCATCTGAATATGCTTGACCCGCTCAAATGATGATGTCTCGCATTTTATAACAGGCTACATATGCTGAATTCAAATTAACAGCAGAACAAGGCCTTTAGATCTTTGCCTGGGCTGCCAGCACAGCCTGAATAAATATGCCAGGGTGAGCAGCCATCTCTCAGAGCTGGGCCTGAGCTGTAGAGCTCAAAGATGGATCTGGTTCTGACATTTGAAAAGCACTCAATTTTTTGGGATATTGGGACCTGCACTTAATCTCATTTCATTACAGGGAAGAGAAAATATGGACCACAGAGATGGAATATACATCTGGATTTTAAATCCTGCCCACACAAGTACTGGGATATTCTATGTGAGGTACAGTCTTGAGTCTCTCTTGTATTTTGTTGTGGAAACCATCCTGAACCAGCATCTCCCCTCTATCCCCAAAAGCTGCCTCTGCCTTTTTATACAGGAGTGCTGCAAGAGAAAAAAATGAGTGAAACAGGCAGAGGTTCAGCTCCATAAATGCTGCAGTGACAGGAAATTACACTTTTAGTTCTGGGTGCCATAAACATAGAAGCTGAAATTCAGTTTATCATCTTCCTCTGCATAAGGAACATCCTGAAAATGAATAATCACTTCACAGGATGGAATGTAATGGTAATGCATTAAAAATTCATATTGAAAAGTGCAGGTTAATATTCTGTGCAAAAACCCAACAAAACCTCCCCTTTCTGTTGTCACACTGATTAACTCCAGTGATTAGTTCCCTTATGCAAGGAAAATCATTGCATTTCAAAGTAAATAGCAGTTCTTTAACATAGTTAGCAAATTATTAAGAAACATGAGGAAAAAATCCTCTACTTGGGAAAAGAGCTGAAGGGCAAAGCTTTGGAAGTTATATACAGAATGGTTTGAAAATTTCCTTGGCTTCCTGTTACACAAACCCTGTAGAAAACTGATTAAATTCATGGAAGGTGATTTTTGTACTCATTGTTTCCCTCTGGATTTTGCAGCATATTTGCACTTGGCTGTTGGGTGAGCTGCACACCAGCCTGGTCATCTCTCTTCTTCTTGGCCTGCCTTGGAGCTGGTTAACAGAATTACTCATGAAACTCTAACCAGTTCAACATTATTATTGGAACAATATTTTCTGACATTATTTTACCCTCCCCTGACTTCCATTCCCCAATTTATTCAGGGAAAGAGGAGGCAAAAGTGATTACATTATCAAAACGTCCCTTAAGGCTCAACACACAAATAAAAATCACAAAATCCAACCTGGAAATAAAGAAATTAGACCAGTTTTTCTGTGATAATTATTTCAGTTTTTCCAAAGAAAGAAGGTTAGTCTGTTCACAACACAAAATAATGGACAAAAATATTCATCAGTACGGAGACTAGTTCTTAATTACTATAACTCTTCTAAACAATAGGCAGCATCAGAGACCATTGCCTGACTCTTTCAGCATTCATTTTTTCCCCTTTCCCACTTAAAAACCCAAAATTATGGTGATAGTGCTCAGCAAGTTGTGTTACTTGACTTAATGTACAGTTTCCAAATGTTATTTCTCAAAAATAGCTATATCAACCATAACACTTCAGTTGGAATTTTCAGGCCCTTGCCTGCAGAGACGCACAACAGGCACTAACAGTGGTTAAATAACTGTTAAGAAGTGCAAATGTGAGGGTTACCAACAGACTCAGCTGCTGCTACAACTTCCAAGGGGAAGTGTAGCCATGGAAAGGGTTGGAAGTGAGACTGGTGTTCATAAACAACCCACACAGACCATGGCATCAATATGCTTAAAGATGAACTGTGTGGCCTCCAAAATATTCATTAGAATTCTCTTTCCTTGGAGGTCTATTCCAAAATTAAGTTAGAGACAGAAATTTTCTTTGTACAGAGATGCTTTAGATTAATCCAAGAAGAAACTTTGAATAAGTAATAGATTAAGAGGAATAAGGGAATCCAATAAATTAGTTTTGCTCTCATACTGATTTTCTTTCTTACCTTTTCTTCTTGATCACTGTCGCTGTCACACTGAAACACAAAGAGAGAAAAAGCACAGGTAAGAGAAGCTTGCTACAGCAAAAGAAAAGATAAATATTTCTGTGAACAAGATGGGTGATACATTCACAAATGTTGGGCATCACATCTGGCACCTTTAGGAACAAGTTCAGGTACTGTATGGGAGGAAATTCCCCCCACTGCTGTTGCAGAGGATACATTTCTGTGTTTGAGTGATGAAAAACCTGCCCTGCACACACCAAAAACCATTTGCAAAGCCCCCTGCCAGTTCAGCTGATGGTGCAGGGGCATGTTCAGACTCCAAAACTGGATCAGGGAAGAAGAACAGTCTTAGAGGGCTGGTGTGTTTTCTCTGGATGAGCAGTGCTCCTCGTGCTGGCTGCAGTCCAGCAGCTGCAGGGGCTTCGTGGAGATGCTCAGGTGTGCCCAGCACACAGAGCAGCATTTGCAAGGCTGCTGTTCTCCAGGAACACAAGGGAAGGTCACCCTGTGACTTTGCTTGTGGCTGCTGAAGTGAAGAATCCAGAGATCACAGGGAAGCAGGAACATGCCACAGCCACTGACTCCCCCCCGTTCTCTGGGAGTAGCTCAGACATCACAATTTTACAAAATGCTGAGTGGTAACTCTAGAGAGTCTTGATTTATCCAGTGCCATTGCTCAATTCTTAAATAAGTTTTACTATTGTAGGAATAGAGCAGGACTAGATCACTCCATGTTTCTGAAACAAGCATCAGAACCCAAACCACGTTTGCATTTGCTGGAAGTACAAAAGCTGTGCTGGAAACAGGACTCTGAGAACCCTGGAACTCACAGGTTTGATCCCTCCCACCAGATTTTGGGTACCTGCAGCTCCTTCCATGGGGTTGTTTTGTTTCTATCTACAGCTGTAGGTTCTGTATCACTCAAGACTGAGCTATGCAGATCTCATGGCAAACATTTCCAAGGAAAACATCACCAAACAGGAGACCCAGGCTTTCCTACCCGAGGACCAGCTGACTGTCAGGTTCTTACAGCACTCAGTTGAGCTCTTTATGTACTTATATCTTTATGTATTTATATCTTTATGTGTTTATATAATCTTTGAGTATTTTTGTAAGACAACCAAATTGCTTTGAAATTAGTTCTATTTTGTGAATTCCAAAGGTTAACTATACAGTGGGATGTGAACAGACAGAGCCAAATACTCCCACAAATGCACATACTTGATTTGCACAAATCATCTCATCTTCTATCTGTTGTTTAATTATAACTTTTCTGTTTCACTGGCTTTTCCCTTGTCTTCATCAGTACAGGGGGTGAAAAGGTGCCTTCCCTACGCCACTGAGCTATGTACTAACAAATTAGAGCTAAGAACTATTTCTAGGTATTTTTAAACTAATTTTAAATGAAGGAAAGATTAGATAAAATTACAATCTCCTTGCAGCTGATTTCAAATAGAAAAGGAAGTCAAATTTATTTAATACCTGAAGTGATTTATATAGCACTAGTTGCACCTATTTAATACCAGAGTATTTACTCTGGTAACAAACAAATGAGAAGAAACATGAAGACAGGGGGCAATTTTAGCTTTAATTTTGCAAACCTCACACAATGTTCTAATTAATGAAGAGTCCACTTAACTGACAAAAGGAAAGCATTTCTGGAACAGCATGGCACTGACATAAAATACCCCTACCTTACCCCATAAATACAATGCATTTTGACTTCATCAGGACTGCCTGTATGAGATTTTGGTATGAAGGTGAGCAAGGCCCTGCATTTACAAAAAAAGCAAACCTTCCCATGGATTTTAATCCATGAAAATCAGGGCATAGAATCAGAGAACCTCCTGAGCTGGAAGGGACCCACAAGGAT
>VYZP01072796.1:11616-23273 GCA_013400635.1 Hypocryptadius cinnamomeus | reverse complement strand
AGTATGGGAGGCAGGGGAACACTTTCTCCTATTATTTGTCAGCATCTAGTTTTGATGTAAGTCTGCTGTTGCAAAGCTCCATGTCTACCAGCAGTGCAGCCCTGCCCTACATGCTACACACAATCCTGTACCAATTTTTCTGAGTCTGAGTTTCTAGTGGCTGTCATTCATTAATTAGAAAGGACAGAGGACAAAGCTGCTGATGATAATGACATCAAGGAAATTAGAAAGATTCTATGACTTCCAACAAAAGGAAAAAAAATTACCTATAAGTGAAGATCTATAAAAACAGATATGTCCTTAGATAAAATGATCTAAAAAAAAAAAAAAATTCACCTACAAATACCTTTAGTATCTACAATGCTTAGAGCATTTGCTATAGTACATATCTGCATGCACAAAGGAATGATCAAAAGCTTAGACAGCTTTACTGACCTGTTTTACTTCATGTAAAACTGGTAAGATAAAGAACAACAAATCTTTGTGTTTAGTCATCTATTATCAGAAGTTGTTCCTAGAACTTTATAGGTGACTGTTTTCAGTAGCACATAATGAATGTCCCTTCTAAATATGCAAATCAGAGACTTTATAGACACCTTTCTCTAGCAAAATCCTACTCAGCATATTCTAGAGTGGGAGACTAGAACCAGCCTATCCTATCATTTAACCAGCAATTAGCCTGATTTTAAAATACAGAAAATAATCTCCCACAGAATTTAGTAGAAAGTGCAAGTTATGAGCATTCAGGAGATCTAAGTTGTTTCTGTTTAGCAACTGAAATTAATGTGAAAATATTTAACCTGCTGGGCCCAAACCTTGAGTAAATGACTTGTGACTTGAACAACATCTTCCCCAACATAATTAAGAACATTCACTGGTAACAGAGCACTTAACAAGGCACCAGGGGGCCTATATGTAGCCGACAATAGGGAAATTTCAATTATTAAGTTGTAACTTCACAGATACCACAAGCAATAAGCTTCTGGACAGGAAGACCAGCCAAAAAAAGGCAAGAAGGCAGGGAGAAGATTTGCTGCAAGGGAAGGTATGTGAAGAGATTTTGTTATTCATAAATGTATCATTATTTTAAAGTCAGGAAGTCTCTACTCCGTCCTCTGAGCTCTCCTCTTTCAGGCTTCACTCTAATCAAGTCTTCGTACCACATCCTTTTCTATACAAAAAGGCAGCAGCCAAAGTAATACCAGCACTAACAAAGCACATTTACAGCAGAACATGAACTGCTGGACTTTGTGGTTTGCAGAGCAAAAATATCAAAGGAAGAAATGTCCCTGGCAATGAATACTGCTGCTACTGATTAACAGGTAGACAAGCACAGCCTCCCCTCCAGAGATCAGCAGATTTCCACAAAGGCTTTCAGAAAGTTGAAAAACACATCTCAAGGTATACAGCAAAAATCAAACCTGTGTCTACCCCCTCAAACACTTCAGTCTCTGCTGAAGTCCTCTCCACGTCCACCAATGCAATGCATCACTGATTCTCAATACCATCATAAATACTGTCATAAATACTGTATACTGAAATTCTGCTATAACTGGAGGAGGAAATGAACCTGGCCTTAGATTTCCCACAGAAAGCAGAAAAACCTTAACTCAAACGTTTGAAGTTGCAGGATAAAAGGTATTTCTAAGAATATATGGAAAAATCTCTAATAAACAGAGATTGCTATTGTTTATTCTCATATGCAATGTTAACAGAAATCAATAATTACATAGTACACTAAAAATGCCAGTCTTGAAAAATGTAATTTGGCAACCAGAAAACACAAGCGTACATTTAGGACAAACCCTACCATACCCAGCATCTAGCAGTGTCATGCTGAATGCCCTTGTTCTCACTGACACAATTCTTCAGGGGTCCTTAGTGAAGCACAGAAACAATCCTTCAGTTGCTTTCTTTCCTTGCAGTCTAACAGGAAGTGTTGCCTACACAGAAATACAACACAATACAGGACAAGTATGTATTGCCTTACATCTTTACATCTGTTTTCCATCATGCACCTCCTCTTTTTATTTGTTAAATAGTGCTCCAAAAGTTCATTAACTAATACTTGTAAAAAGTTTTGAAGATGAGCATAAGTAGATAGGGCTGACTATTGTTATTATCAAAGAACAAAGCAGAGGTCATCAAGTGTCGAGCAGATTTTTCCTGATTGAAAAAAGCTTTACAAATTCTTTCTTATCTCTCTAAAAATTCTTCCATATCATGAAAAGATACTGCAGGAAGGACATACTACTTGTCAAGTTCTTTCAATACTATTTACTGATATTGAAACATAATACCAAATACGGTTGTGGGGAAGAAAATGTTTTAAAAAGTTATTCTTCTATTTAAGTCTAGCACAAATCTTCTACTGAAAATGTACATTTTGACACATCAGTCTTATATTGGACTGAGGTTTGTATTTGGTTCTACCAGTCTGTTGATTCTGTTCACAGGTGACATGCATACATATCTCTGCCTCTATGACAAAACTGAAACAGATCTGCAGTGGTTGTCACTTTACTACAACATTAAAAAACCTGATAAAGCAGCACATCTGTTGAGAAAACATATAGAAAAATGTTCCTGCTGCTGCAAAGACCCTGTCCAAGTGCAGGATGATTTCTCACTGCAGCAAGACCACATGGATGGGCATGCAAAGAACATCCTAATTTAAGCTGATCTGTAGGCAGGCAGCTCTTCTCCAACAGCAAGGGCTGAAGATTTATCACAATTCCCTGTCTGTTCTTTAAACAGAGAGTAAAATGGTACAGAAACCTGCAAATGCATCTCCTAGCAATGGCAGCTAATTACCATTCAGGCTCCAGCTCCTATCCCAGCTGCTCAGGGATAATTACTCCTAATGAAAGTGGTGGTGCAGGCTTCTTGGCTCTGCTAACTTGTCTTACAATAACAGCCTGCCAAAGACATTTGGCATTCAGTACACCTTGCCACAGAGGAACACTATTGATCCACGTGCCATGGCATCACATTCAGACTGAGAAATTCTGTTGTGAAAAACATATGATACACTCAAAAGCAGAGGAAAACATCACTCCCCAAGACCAGACAGCTCCTCTGTGCCAAGACTGTCTGAAATGCAGTCTGCCCACAGGACAGCAGAGCTCCTTAACACAAAGCTATTTGGGGTGACAGACAAGTAATGCCCTTATTTATAGAGCAGTTAGGACAGATGAGGGTGCTAACAGACACAGCAAGCTTAGGTGTGGCTGGGGCAGACCCTGGTCTCCTTGGCTACTTTGGCCATTTACTGTTACACTGTACAAAACACTTCTCACTGCGGTAAAAACATCAACAGGATTTATTTCAGCTCAAATTTCCCTTCAGCTCTAAATTTGCTGTTTTGGCAAAACATCCAGTGAGCATCCTATAGGTCGTGTTCCCCAGGGATCAGTGCTGGGCCCAGTCCTGTTTTGATGAACTGGATGAAGGGATTTGAGTGTACCTTCAGCAAATTTGTGGACTACACCAAGTTGGGCAGGAGTGCTGATCTGCTGGAGGGCAGGAAGGCTCTGCAGAGGGATCTGGACAGGCTGGATTGATGGGCTGAGGCCAGTGGTAGAAGGTTCAACAAGGCCAAGTGCTGGGTTCTGTGCTTGGGTCACAACAACCCAGGCAGTGCTACAGGCTGGGGCAGAGTGGCTGGGAAGCAGTCTGGTGGAAAACGACCTGGGGGAGCTGGTTTACAGTGATTGAACATGAGCCAGAGTGTGCCCAGGTGGTCAAGAAGGCCAATGGCACCTGGCTTGGATCCAGAACAGTGTGTCCAGTAGGACCAGGGAAGACATTCTACCCTTGTGCTCAGCAGTGGGGAGGCCACACCTCAAGTGGTGTGTCCAGTTCTGGGCCTCTCATTGCAAGAAAGACACTGAGGTGCTGGACAAAGTCCACAGAGGGGCAGCAGAGCTGGTGAAGAGTCTGGAGCACAAGTTCTACAAGGAGTGGCTGAGGGAGCAGGGGCTGTTTAGTCTGGAGAAAAGGAGGCTCAGGGGAGACCTTATTGCTCTTTACAACTACCTGAAAGGAGACTGTAGCCACGTGAGAATTGGTCTCTTCTCCCAGGCAACTATTGACAGGACAAGAGGTTATATCCTCAAGCTGTGCCAGGAGATGCTCAGACTGGACATTAGGAGGAAATTGTTCATGGAAAGGATTGCTAAACATTGGAATGGACTGTCCAGGGAGGTGGTGGAGTCACTGCCCCTGTAGGTGTCCAAGAAACATCTGGACATGGCACGCAGCTGACAAAGTGGAGATAAGTCAAAGGTTGGACTCTATGATCTCAGACATCTTTTCCAAACTAAATTATTCTGTGATTCTGTCCTACAGTTTCAGCTCTAGAAAAATGGTATCAATATTTCATTTTATGGTCAAGGTATTTTCATTTGATGGCTTTTCTTTACATGTGCCACACAGAAAATGGCTGCATATTATTTGCCTGAGGTTTTGAGAAGGAATGATTCTCATTTGGTCTAACAGCAACAGTAGGAAAATAATGCTGCTCGCCCTCTTTTTCTACACAGCCATAAACAACACAGATAAGCCAACATCAAGATGCAACTTTGCATGACAGAGCTTAGAACTGATAGGGAACATTTACAGAACATTTCTGCAGGGAGCAGCCTTGGGAAATGACAGAACAGAGGAAATATTATAAAATTTCATCTTGAGTATTTCAAACAAAACTTACCCTTTTTTTTCTTTTTTTTTTTAACCTTGAAAATATATACTTAATGACTGCAATACCAACACAGAGCAGAATGATACAGAAATGAAGGCACAGAGAAAAGGGAGAAAGATATACTCTTAGATAAAATGTGAAGCACAGAGGACTGTCAATAATGTGAATTGATGAGCTGGAGAGATGTGAAAAAATTGTTCCAAAGGATAGAAGAAATAAGGAGTTTCTCTGACAGCAAGAAGACTTTTTGATTTGCCAAGGAAGTGGTCATCAAGATGAAAGCACAGGAAGCTGGGAAAAGTGACAGAGAAAAATACGAATTGTGAATGTGGAAGATTTGTGCAACTCTCCAACTTTTTTATTTTTTTGAATGTGAAAATCATCAGGTCCTGTTGTTATTGAGATGAAATGACACTTTTGCCTTTAAGTATGAAAAAGAAGAAGAACAAGAAAAGGAATAAGTACTATGATGAACAGCTATGAACATAAAGTCAATAAAAACAATGGTTGAGAGAATATCCAGTCAATACACAAACGTTATAAATAATGTTTTGGACATAATACTACTTACTTTTTTCAGTCTGCATATGATAAGGCTCAGTAATGCTGAAATTTGTATTTATTTGGCAGTTACATATTACTGGCTACTTTCTATCCCTGTCTTTGGAAAAATCCAGTACTTCCTTGCAGTAGAGACTACAGGAGTCACACAGTTCTTTCGATGCAACACTGCAAGTTTTGCATTCTCCCTGGGTTTGGTTGACAGTTACATTCAGAGTTTGCTTAGAGAGATGCCTAGGTTGATATTCCTTAATTCCACAAAATTTGAATACCACATTGCTAACTTATACTTCACAAACACTGAGAAATATAATGTGAGACCCCAGAGACTGTAGGTTCCTAGCACAGCTGAATTTTAACATCCTAACTTGTGAGTACACATTGTCATTTACAGGTTTAAAGAATACATAAGTGATTTGTAATAAAAGTTAAATAAAAGCCTTCTGTGCTAAGACCCAGGACAAAAATGGGAAAAAATTCAGAATCATTCTTGGTGCTCCTTCCAGTATCTGAATAATAAGTGGTCTCAAAGCACTGGATGACCTCATTAAGAAGTGGCATAGTTAAATTGCAAAGCATTTCATTATAAATAGAGCATCTGCAGACAACACTGTACAATGAAAACTAATTTAAGTCTTAATTCCATAGATCCCTGATATGGTAGGTTTGGCTTTGCTGGAATTTAGGAAATGATGTGAATGCTATTCTGTGCTTCAGAAGAACACCTTGTCCTCAGAGCATTTCAGGATGTGCACAAGCACACATGGCCCTATTTAGAAACAACTTACTCTGCACTGATAGTACTCACTCTTAAGTCTTCTTCTTTCTCTTAACAAAGCTGTCAGCTGGCTGATAAAATTTTCTTTGCTGTCCCTTGGAGATTACCAGTTTATCTAAGATTCTTCTCAATTACAGCATAAAAGAACTCTCCAAGTCCTCACACATTCACTCCATCCATCTAGCGTGACGCCCCCTGCTCTGGGTAGGAAGGAAAGAGGATCTTTATGCTTGCAGGTTCTGCACACAGGGTGATATGTGACATTGCCACCTAGTTCTCAATAAAGATCACCCACTCCACTGCACTCAATTTGCTTCCCATCAGCTGTAACAAATGTTACTTATTTCTCTACTCTTGGGGGGAGAAAAACAACCTTAACTAAATTGGGGGTGCTGGTAGGGAGCCATGTAGTCCAAATAAGAAGGAGACAAAATGATTTTTCTTTTAACCTTGTTCCCTCCTACAGCCCTAGCACAAAGCCTGGTGATCTGAGAAGGGAGATGTAACGTGCAGATCTCTGCACTGTGCAGCTGGCAGTGAATCCTCCCTCGAAGCCCTTACCAAGGTACTTAATGCTTCAGTCACAGCCTTGTCTGATCTGAATGGCAAAGGATGAAAATTAAAGGATCAACAGCATTCAAAATTACAGTCTTCTGTGTCAGCTAAGTGTCAGGCAAGGCAATAGCTCCAGTCCACTTCAATTAGTTTAATTCCCATTTGGAGTGCATCCACCCTCCATCTCCGTAAACAGCTCTGTTCCCTTGTCTCTCTGCCAGACTACTTGGCCTTCCTACGTGATGATATACATGTAGAAGGATGATTTCTAGGATACAAACCACAAGGTACACAGTTTATTTTACTACAAAAAAATCATGGCTTTGTCAAGGATTCTGAACTCCCCCACACAAGTAGATTTGTCCTGTTTCATGACAATATCTGCGCCTAATTTAACACATCATTTTAATTATTGCTAAAAATCAAATAAGCAGCACATTATTTCTGTCTCCTGGGAGGGAGTGCAATTTACATCTCCAAAAATAATATAATTCACAGCAAAATTGAAGTCCCAAGGTGTATAACAATTTTCTAAAACATACCCACCACTGTCAATTAACCAAAACCTATCTAAACCATTCTATAATGCACCAGATAATTTAAGCACTAAAATAGCCTTTAAAATCCCATAGAATAAATACAATACCTCATCCAAGATAAAGTGATTATAATTTTCATTTCACTCCTTAGACAGTTCCTAATAGGGCCCATTCCCCTAATATATGTCCAAAACATCCATTAAGGATAATGAGAACAATGCACATGAATGAAGTAGGAGACTGCAATTCACATTTTCTGGTAGGGACCAGACCGTGATGTCCCTTGCCACACAAGTCTAAAACAGTTCAGCTGAGCAGTTCCTCCACACCTTGGCAAATGAAAGCAGACCAGAATCTTGCCCCAGATTCCTAGTATTTATATAACACTAATGAAATCAAATATTTAAGGAAATAGCTTGAAAGAAAAGCTTCAAAATCTTCATGCCATACAGAGAAATAAAAGAAAATATTGTGACTAGCTGAAGAAAAGAGAATACATATCTACTGCAAGTTTATGTACTAATAGACAGATGTATTTATACATCTGTATTATTTTATATCTAGAAACACATCTAGATAACTTACAAAATAGATATGAGTTACTCCACAGCTGCTAGTGGTGTCATTCTCCTTAGTGTTCTGAGTTGCAGTATCAATTTAAGCCAGCCTAATCTTTTATAATAAATGCTATTTCCCAAACTAAAACACACAGCCCCCTGCAAAGCAGGCAGTGGACAAATGCAACCTGTAAGCAGCAGATTCTCCAGTACAATTATAACACCAGTGCTCAGCACTGAGCCATTATTATAACCCATCAATAGCCCAGAGACACCAAGCAGGAATACACCAGCCTAACTGAGCAGGCACTCTCAGACTATAGAGATGGCTTATACAGAATCCCCTTACACTCAGGGCAAGGAAATTATACAAGGAGCAAGAAATCTTCATGTGGTATGGGAGAAGTTTCTCTTTTTTGCAGGCTGAACCACTCATGTCACCTTTCATTTACTGAACACAGAAATTGGTACCAGAACTAGCAGACTGTGATGCAATGTTTCATTTGTGGAGCCATGGTGTTAGCAATGGTTCATTGAGATTATTTCTCATAAACTACCATTAAAGTACTCCTTGTAATTATGTGGAGCAATTAAGCATAAATTACCAAAAATGACATTGGGCAAAAACATTTGCATATATTAACTCTGCTGACCCCTGTGACTTTACATGGGGAAGATTCTGGAGCTAACCAAAAATATGCCTTGATGGGCAACTTGGAGCTAGGCAGCAAAAAAAAAAAATTTTGATCCTATTTAATTTAAAATACATTTATTAAAAGCATTCATCCTAATCCAGAATATTTTAAATTATTTACTGAATATCAAAATATCCTGAATTAGAAACACCATTTTTAAAGCCTTCTCAAATTGAAACAAAGCCATTACTACACATCTGGCAAAGTTCTGCTAGAAATGCTGTTTTCCTGTTGCAAACAGCCACTTTTACTGAACAGCAAGGAAAATAATTTGGTCCTTTTTTAATAACTCTGTACAGATTATAAGCAAGTTTATCTTGTTTCCAAATTTTGAGGGCTTACATACATGTGCCTCCACTGTACATCAATATATGCTCTAAACCATCTGTAGAAAACTGAACACCAGAAGAATCATATGTTTCAGTGTAAAAACTTAATGAATACATGGAATCATTTCTCTGTCTTCCTTGTCTGTGTTTCCCTGTGTCTATGTTGTCTATATCTATATCCAAAAGGGATGAGTGCCATAATTTTAGAATGAAAACATAATATCTAAAAAATAAAGAACACATGTTTTCTAAAAATTTGTGTCAGTTAAGTATTTCTGGTACTTCTTTTTTGATACTTTTTTTAAGATTCCATTAAAAATACCATATTTAAAATAAGCTTCCTCTTTCACTTTGAGAGAACAACAGACAAAACTAAAGGATCAAAAAACAGTACAAGATAAACAATATACACCTACGAACCAAAAAGTAAATGCATATCTAGTACGTTAAACATTTTAAGCACTAGAGAAAAAGCCAAAGTGGTTTCCCCCTTAAACAGAGAAATCTTTTCTTGTCCTATACCACCACAGCCAATGGAAATCTGACAGATAGTATTGAGCCTATAGTCTTTCCAGTCTCTGAGATAACAAAAATAGTTATCTTCAGTCATCACCATTTTCTTTAAATCCACAAATGATTAAGTACTGTTGTACAGTTGAAAACATTTCTCAGAAATTAACTATAATCACCAATAATCCTTTTAAGAAATTGCACTGTATCCTCTAGGAAGCCTTTTCCCTTCTCCTGTAAGAACAGCTTCTCATGCCCAAGCTTCACATGTCAAGTTACAGGAATCACATGTAAGGGCTCACATGTAAGTGGATCTTACAGTTCCAGGGAGCAATCTACAACATCCTCACTTTCATGAGTAGGTTTCATGAAATATTGTCATGTCTTTAGGCTCTCTGTTACTCTCACTTTGATTACAACTGCCACTATGTTGGTATATTAGATGTACAAGGCTCAGAACATCATCAGAAGAAAACTAGAGTATGAATTTTGCTTTGTTCAAGTGTTCGTTGTGAGCAATGGAGATTTGCATCCAGAGCTTTATCTTGTTGAGAAGATTCTCTGTGTTTCACAAAAAAATGGGTAACAGGTTGATAACAGCATGCAATGCCAATTTGATGACTTATGGGAAAAGATACTGTGTTCAGAATCAAACACAATCCCTAGAGACTTCCCATAGCATGCACAGAGTAATTTGGGACAGGCATCATGATTTCTTCAGCTATTTTCCATCCCTCCTAAAAAGAACAGGATTGACAGATGTGAACATTTAACACACTTCACCTTTTCCTTATGACCTCTGCTACGGCCACCCCTGTTCTTTGTTATTATAGTATGTGCAGAAACTGTGTGTTGACTGAAAATCATTTGTAGTGGCTTAATTCATGGATGGCTTCTATTCTCTCCTGCTCTGATCTGTTCTATATCCACAAAGAGCTGAAGACATTCAACACCTTTTACCTCTCACTGATTTACCTCCAAGGAGAAGCTACTCAGGAACTGCCAGTGTAAGGCTCTAGCTTCTCTATGATTTATTCACTTGCTAGAAAGGCATATCAAGTTTCTAAACACTCAAACACAGGAGTTCCAACAACACAGAGAAAATAAATTCCATCTTTGACCTTTTTTAAACTGCTCTTATAGCATCATTCTGTAAGACTGAATTCATTATTCTACTCAATATATTCCATTCAGTGGCTGCAAGACATTAACTAGGATTAAAATCAGGTCAGCAGCACTAAGAATATATAGCACTTTACCCTGAAGAATACAAAGGCACCAAAACATCCCAAAATGGTCAAAACTGATTCTCTGTGGCAAGCTGATGGTCCTCTTTCAGTTTTTATGAAGAATAATAATGAACACCACTTAAAAGATCGATATTTATAAAAGAACATGATGAGGTCAGGACAGGCTTTATAGGTGGAAATGACATTACTGTTATTCATGACATGATAATACCCAGGGCCTCTGGGTATGATATGACATAATAACCTGGGTACTACTGTGTTAGTTATTTTACAAAGAATGGGAGGTAAATGGAACCATCACATGAAAAAATATATTAAATATATAGTTAGATGTTGATAGAAAATGGGCCAGAGCCCCAAGGTCACAGCATCTCACATGAGAATTTGAGTCCATACAATTGAACAATTTATTTACTCATCTGCCTGCAACACCAAACACCTCTTAAATTAGTTACTTTTTAAATTAGTTCCTCCCTTGCAGGTAGTATATCTGTATATTAGTTGTACATCACACCATCCAGGCAAGTAGGGACGTCACAGAGAATAGCTGCACCTAAAACCTTAATCAGTGAGGACACAAATCGACTATTTCCAGTTAGGTTCATCTCCAATCAAGGTGGTTCAACTATGCAAGATCTGTAACACTTTCTCCCCTTCCCCACCTACTCTCTAAATACGGATATTCCATATGGATACCCAAATTATAGATGCATGCATATCCCAACTCATTATCTGCATTTATTACTTGCTGTTTCAGCAGAAAATGCTCTATCACAAGCACTATCGCTGTGCTTGCCAGTGGAGTTAGATGCGGACCTCCTGACCTGAAGCACGAGGTGTATCTACAGTGCGTGCTGAGAACGAAATCTGCCTGCGGGCAGCAAAAGCAACACATTGCTGCCGTCGAGTCCCACGATCGGCGCGGGCTCCTTTGGGATCGGGGCGTGTTTCTTTGGGATCGGCCGGGCTCTTTTGGGATTGGGGCGTGTTCCTTTGGGATGGGCCGGGCTCCTTTGGGATGGGCCGGGCTTCTTTGGGATGGGCCGGGCTTCTTTGGGATCGGCCGGGCTCCTTTGGGATCGGGGCGTGTTCCTTTGGGATGGGCCGGGCTCCTTTGGGATCGGCCGGGCTCCTTTGGGATCGGCCGGGCTCCTTTGGGATGGGCCGGGCTCCTTTGGGAT
>VYZP01072796.1:0-11505 GCA_013400635.1 Hypocryptadius cinnamomeus | reverse complement strand
GGGCTCCTTTGGGATGGACAGGGCTCCTTTGGGATCGGCAGGGCTCCTTTGGGATGGACAGGGCTCCTTTGGGATGGGCCGGGCTCCTTTGGGATGGGCCGGGCTCCTTTGGGATCGGCCGGGCTCCTTTGGGATGGGCCGGGCTCCTTTGGGATCGGCCGGGCTCCTTTGGGATGGGCCGGGCTCCTTTGGGATGGGCCGGGCTCCTTTGGGATCGGCCGGGCTCCTTCGGGCTCTGCGAAGGCGCCGAGCGGGACTGGCGTCTGCCGGCGCCCTCTGCTGGCGGCCAGCGCGCGAAGCAGGAGCCGCTGCCCGGAGGTTGGGCCGGGTCCCTGCCCAGCCCCAGCGGCCCGCGCCGCCCGGGCACGGGGAGAGGCCTGTCCTCCTCGCACTGGAGAATTCCCATCATCTTCGTGGTGCCTGTCTGAGGTTATGCAGTGACAGTCGTATCAGGTCGTGACAGACAGCAGATATTCACGTGTATTTTGGGGTGAGCTATGCATGTACTGTCCTGAATGTAACAATCGTGCTGACCGTGTTTTCAGCAAATGCTTGGCTCCTTTTCTGTGACATCTTCCTTGGATCCACATCAGTGATGAAAACCAGCACTAGGGGGGCAATCTCGTCTAGGGTCCAGGTAAACTTGCCCTGGAGCCTGGGTTCTGTTGGCTGTGCCCCTGCCCGTGACTGCTGGCATGCTTTCTTTACATTGCAGCAGCACCTGGAGACCTCCAGAGCAGGGCAGGGTGAGGGCACTTCTCTGGTATGAACCTTAACAGAAACCAAGCTTGGCCTTCAGGGTAACAACATGCAAAAGAAAAATGAAATAAATATATTTGATAGGGCGCCAAAAGTACTATTCATTAATTTGGGTTCCAGTTTCTCCATCTGAAAAGCACTTTCAGATGTTCACGTGAAAGGTGAGCGTGGATTTTAAACACTGGTATTACATTATGTGGGAGGTTTTTTGACACGTTTTCCTGCAGTAGCTTTTTTCCCTGGAACAGGTAACACTGAATCTTTCTGTAGACTGTGTTTCCATGATGACAAGATACAGAACTGCACAATGCCTCAATTAAATGTTTGCTTTACAACTAGCAGTAAAAAAACTACATCTGAAACCTTCATCCTTGGTAGTTATCTCACCCATAGCTGCAAATGATCTCTTTTAAGTGAGATTCAGAGGCAGGACTTCCAAATAAGCAGTTTGCTACTCAAAGAGAAATTCATTCGGCTGACAGGACCATGAAAACCTCAGGAGTTTAAAAAACAAAAATACAAAAATCACTGCAAGTTTTTCTTCTTTGGATTTCACCCCCTGCTTTTTAGCTATGTATGTCCACAGCTCCCTTCCCTCGCCTGCATACACACACTCACACAAAACTAGCTGCAACGCTAAAATTCAATCCTCAGTATGAGGCTGTCATCACACTAAAATAAAACTGCTCATTTTTAACCAAAGGAAACTTTTTTATGACTTGCTCCTCCAATAAAGCCATCATCCCATGCTAACGAGGTGCTGTGAGATAGCTCACATGGTCCTGCCGAGGCGCTGCTCCTCGCCTCAGCAGGAGGAGCGGGAGGAGGCTCAGCGCGGCTCGACCTTCCTGCTCCCTCATACGCAGGGAGATGTCACCTCCTCCTGACCCCATTCTTTGAGCAAAATTAAGAGCCTTTCCACTGGAATGCAGTGCTACAGGCAAACATGCCCTAAGGAAATAAGAAGAGCTATCAAATCAGTAAAGGCTTGCAGGATGAGGCCCTGTCTCTATCTTTCCCTGATACTCTTTTCCAGTTCTCAAAAGCTGTGTCACTGCCAGACCTCAAAACTGCACTTCCACATCATTGATGTTCACATGAAGGGGCTTCTGTTTTGTTTAGTGAACTAAAGTGAATACATTTTAAGCTAAATTTTAATTAACCACTTATTTGCACTTACGGCAACATGTTCCTAAACACAGGTTGAAGAAACTTCTGCTGCAATTTCCTTTTCTCTATTTATTCTAAATTCTCTCAACCAGATTCTTAAAAGGTAGCTCAACCTAAAAAGGGTAAAATTCTACATTCATTATAACGGCAAATAATAGAATTAAGGGGAGTTAGAAAGGTAAAGTGGCAGTTCCGATTTTCTTGTTTTTAAGCTGGTACAGCTCTCTGCAGAAGACTTTGCATCTTCTGCAAAGCCTGTGTATGCATACACACATAACGCAATGGAGTTTTAATAAAAGAGTTTGTTATTAAACAAGGTCAATTTTCATTACTGTTACAAAGATAATATTATGAAAAAAATAGAGTAATATTGGATGTAATACGGTGAAAAACTTAAAACACTGCAATGATCTTTAATAAACCATATACAGTTTCCCCCTGTGCTACTTTGGCACAGCCTGCATCTTTTCTGTCACTGTGAGTCTGGGAATAGCTACCAATATCCCCACTGGGGGCTAACATCATATGCACCAGCCATGCTTAGCACAGCCTGGAAATAAGACTCCAAAGATTTTACTAAGGGTTATAAAGAGTTGGCAAGCACAGAGACCACATAAATGAGCAAGACAGTCCATCTAGCTGATGGACCATGTCTTGTAAACATCCACAAGGAAAGCTGCTGCCCTGTCTGCTGTTCAGTCACAGAACTACTATCACTGCTGAGCTTGAATTTTGTCACTCCAACAATCTCATTGGAAATAGGAGATGTATGAAATACCCTGAGTCTGCACTGAAGGATTGCTGCTGTAAAGCCACTGCTCCTCAAAACACCCCTACCCATCCCCTGAACTCTTGCAGTACTAAGTCCATAATTTAGTACAAGTCTAAAATATCGCTTTGATCAACCAACATGCCCTGGAGATGTCTTCTCTCAAACAGGCACGTTGAACTGCTTAAACCTGACCTGCGTGTGACTGCAAAAATGCACCTGAGAACTACTGATTTATGGAGCTGACTGAAGAACTACTTCCCTTCTATTACAACAGGCAACCACAGCTCTGGAGATACATCCTCTGAGGAAACATTCCCAAATAGGTAAGTATCTCACACACACCTCCTCCAGTCCAATAGTTTGTGGTTCCCACTGGCCCTTTCTTTATTTGGGACCCACAAGTGCAACATATAAACACACTTAATGATAGGCTAATGATAGGTTAATTTCCTACGCCTGGGAAGTCCCAAACTATTTAATGGGAAAGACGAAACTCAGCTGGATGACTTGCAAGTATCTTATTATGAATGTGTTTAAAAATGGCAAGATTCAGAGATGGACATCCATAATGCAGCCTAGGACAACAAATCAGCTTCTGTCACATAATGAAGGTCAATCAACTCGGGTTCCGTGGGACTGAGGGTGGCAGCAAGTTTTGAGACATAGATATTTGCATGGTGTCTAATACAAAGCCTATGCTTTGTGCCTGCTAATAAATGTGTCCTTGTAAATTCCCTGTGAAGTAGAAAAGTAGTGTTATCCTGATTTTTCACAGATGGAAAATGGAGACACAGAGAAATTAAAGGGGAGAGGCTGTCTCTAGGGTACGCATGACGCAAAACAGCCAAATCTTTATAGGTCAAAACTGCCACTTTGAATTGCACCTAGCAACAGATGGGAAACCAGATTCATTCCATTATGTGTCCTTTTCAGTAAGGAGAGAGAAAATAACCAGTGTAAAAAAAAAAGAAAATGTGGCTTATTTTTGCTATTATTGTTTGTTAAGGACTGCTAGAACAGAATGTGCTGTGGAGGAGATGGAGGGGAAATGATGATTATTGTAAGGGTAACATTTACCTACAAATCTTGTAATCAAGGAGTTGCTTTTTGCACCAGTCTATTCCCAGCAGCTTTAAAATCTCCCAGATGAGTAAAGACATTTGGTCTCTAGCCCAGTGTTCCCTCATAGGAAGTAAAGTAAATAGCAAGCCAGCAAAAAGGGAAAAGCCAGGCTTATCAGGCTGTTGCTGCTCTATCTATCTCTTGCTGCCTTCCACAGTTTGCAGGGCACATGAAAAGTAGAATAAATACCCAGTTACATTTTGCTTATCATCTGACACATTTCACAAAAAAAAAAGAAAGGCATCCACTGAGAGTTTTCTCTTTTTAATTTTGTCTGCTGCTGACAGAAGGGGTGCTTAGAATCAGACAGAAAAGATAAAATGGTTTTAAATATGTATATATTTAAGAGGTTATCTCAAAGGAAAAAATATTTTTCTGCTGTGGTTGTCTGCTATCTTAGCCCTGCTTTAAACATTTATCTGATGAAATCACTGCATTCCTCAAAAGAGACAGTTCGTGAGTCCTCAGATTCTTACGGCTAACAAATAATTAAATAGCTCAAACCCTGCACTTTTAACAGTAAAGTGTCTGACTCATGATGCCTAGTTAAAAACCCAGCAGGTTCAGCATGGCCCCCTGCCTGGTGGGGTAATGCACTCTCCCACAGCAGACAGCAGGACGGGATTTTGGCCAGGCACCTCAGCTCAGGAATCCCATGGCATTTCAAGCAGCCCCTGCAAACAGGATACAGACGGATTCACCGCGGAGCCACGCTGACAGCCTGGACAAGAGGCATTAACATTGCAGAAATTAAAGCAAGATGAATTAAGGACATCAGCTTTTCTTTGGGATTAGCCAATTTTATAAACCTTGGGAAAAACGTCAGCTTTTTAAAACTACTTCTAATTTGAGACTGCAAGGTTTGAAAGTGTGTTTTTAAAGCTATGGTGGTGACCCCAGCTCAGACAGCAATATGAATGGATAACTAGTTGCTAATATTTATAGTTCTTTGGCATCCAGGTGTCTCAGAGCATTTTAGAGACACTTGTGAGAGGAATTTCTAGAAACTGTAAATCATATGGGTGATGGCAAACAAGAGACAAACAGGTACAGAGGGTTAAATGACTTCCATGAGGTTGGCTGAACATCTGAAAACCTATGTCCTTTACACTCCACTTCCATGTGGTTTTATTTCATAGCAATTGAAAAGTCCTGTCCTGCTGTTATTGTCTCACTGATATTTTTATTTAAGCATTTTGTATAGTATAACCTGTCAAAGTGCAAACTTCTAAGAGGAGTCCCAAGTAAGTTCATCATTTCTACATGTACCCAAAATCAGGAGAGAAATTTAAATTTAAAAATAATTAAATTAGGTCAATTCAATCCTGAACAAATCATGTAAGGGAGGAAAAATATAACTTGCTATCCCTTTACAAACATTCTGGGCAGTAAGTTATGGACAGCTGTCAGACTGGTGGAAAAATCCAAGGAATCAACATGAGATGGCCACAATAACATCTTGTATCCAAAGGAACCTCTAATTTCAACCTCAGTGTTTGTAAATATGAATGTCACATTAATACATATGAAGGTCAGCATGTGTTAGAGACACCAACTGCTGATTTGAAGTGCTAGTAATCTTCCACAGTACCTCTTTTCCCTGACAGTGTGAAAAGAGGTGGAGGTACAACAGCTGCAACTTCAATTACCTGTGAGGACATAATTCTAGATGCACACTGTCTTCAAAATGAAAAACATGACCCATGTCTTGTGCTCCAACCAACTCTGGATTTAACACGACGAGAAAACTAAAAAATCTGCAAGCTGATGTGAGTGAGGTACAAGATTGGGTATCCTTCAGAAATACAGGAAGGGAAGGAGGGGGAAAGAGGAAGGGAGGAGGACAAGATTGTGAACTAGATTAGTTTAATTATGAATAACCTATCACCATGCACTTGATGGAGGTGAGCACTGATAAGCCCCCGTAAGAACTGAAAAGTCTTGGAGTCAGGGATCATAGTTTATCTGAAATGGCAGAAAACCTGCCTGACTGCCTTAGAAGGGGCTTGCCCAAATCCAATTTGATTTCCTAACGGGTGCTACAGAGAACCATACAAATTAATTAAAAGGTAATGAAGGAAATGATGCCTTGGATTGTGTCGAGATCTCTTGTACCCAATATCGATTCAGTGTAGCAGCCATGAAGGGATCTGGAGGAAAACATGAAGGAGAAATTGGGGAAAACTTCTCATGGCATCTGGACTTTTCAAGTGACTGACCCAACTGTGCTACATCTCACCATGTGGAAAAGACTAGCACCTTTCCATGTGCATTTGCCTTGCTTCCCTTTGAGTGGAAGCAACAATCTGAGGGATAGGGCTGAGGGAAGGAAATTGATGTTGACGGAAGGTCCAAAAAGGGCAACTCATGCCTTGAACACAACTAGTTGAGTGGTTAAATGGGGTAAGATGCACCACACAGGATGTAAAGGGGGATTCTATGCTGTGTACTTCAGACAGGCCAACAGTTCACTGCCAACCTGAAGACTGATGATTATTAAGAAGAAAACCTCCAACTGTTGACATTATTCATATCCAAGCTGCACTTGTTCCAAGATTTAAAAAAAAATGAACTCTTGCTGCAAAATGTTCATTATCAGAGATATATGATGTGGCAATAGCACAGGAGTGGAGTTTATAATCCTGCTTCTGTAGCTCAGCCCAGCCAGGGCTCCACACAGCTCCAATCCTGCTTGGGAGGAGCTGAAGATGAGCCATGCAGTTGAAGGATGTACAAAGCAGATCTGTATCAGCTTTTCTTTCCCAAAAGCATCCTCTCTGGGACAAAACATTAAAAGCACCTGCATAACATAGAGCTAGAGACAGGTAGCTCTGGATATTCACAAGGCCAAAAAGCATCCATATTTTGAGTATATCTCCATAACAGTAATTCTAAATGCATTGTGGCCATGACAATATACATCTTCTGACTCAGTTATCAAGAATTAACTTAAAAACAATGACTTCAGGTTGATTTGAATGGTTCTGATCCATCTGCACTGCTAGAAGGTTGTTCAAAATTATGTACGATATATCTTGAAGTGCTTAATGAAAAAGTTTTATACTTCACTTCTATAAATTGTAAATCCCAAAAAAAATTGTTCATCATTCTTCCCTTGTATAACCTCTCCTTACTTGTAGCTAATTAAAAAGCAGGGTCCCAAATTGCCTGCTCTTGTCATCCTAGGGGGGAAAAAAAATTAAAAATTATAAAATTGCTCCAACACTTTTGGAAATTACCTTTTCAAATGCTGCCTCTGAGTGCAAACATGGACAGAACAGAAATAAAATCAAGTGAAAACAGACAAGCCAGGTCACCAAGAATTAAGTTCTCCTTACATTACTATGTAAACATATAATGGAGGGAGTCTAACAGCTGGAGATCACAGTGAAAAGCCTAAGAGAGGTGGAATATAGTCAATGATTCCCAGAATTCAGGCCAAAGAAAGAATGCAACATTTGTTTCTCTGGTGAGAGAGAGTTGTTCTGGAGTTGTCCCTACTTCAGTCCATTAAAAAACTTGCAATAAAATACATTTTATACCTTAAAGCTTGAAAGAATCTATGCAAGAATGGACTTTTCCCATGTTTGCTCTTATTTAATCAAGTGAAAAATTTCATTTCACTGCAGTTTACTCTGTATGATTTCATCAATGCACAGTAGTAGCAAGTAACTTAAGCATTTCTGTTCTCAGATCTTAATCTTTACGATGTAGTTTTTAAATCTGCCACTTTCCTATTTGGAGGATAACTAACAACAGAGTGCATTCATTCCGTCCTTTCCCAACCAAGCAAAACACTCACTGGGATTTCCTTTTCAAGCCTGCTAATTGAAAACATTCTGCAGTTTATTAGTCACTATACAGATTATCTGCTGACATGCAAACTCTCACTCATTCCAGACTTGTTAATTAACATGTAATTACTGATCCCACAGAGACTGGACTGCAGGTGTGATGCTCTGGGTCCTGCTCTAATAACCGTTCCTCTCAGATGCCGGCACAGATGCAACACACAGCAATTGCATTTTCTCAGAACACCATCTCACCCTCCCCAAAAGCACTCAGGCTCTGTTTCAGTTTTAGTACTTTTTACTTTTTTTTTCCTTTTTTTTCTTTTTTGTCTTTTTATTATGTGCAACACCCATCCACAACTTAGCACAGAAAAGCAACAAAAATCTGTGCTGTCCCATCAGCCTGTCTCAGCAGGAGCTGCCCCAGGGCAGCTGTTCTGCATGGTGAACTTGAATGGGAAGACCAAGACGAAAAGAATGGCAGAGGATGAAGGAGAGAATAACAAGGAAACAGACAGATATTCCCTGTCATTTCTGTGACCACCTAAATGATGATCTCACCTACTGGTCTATTCAATGCAAGGTGATTTTAAGTCTCTTATACAGCACTAATCTCTAAATTAAAATACTACCTTCCAATCTTATATGAAGGCTTATGGTACCATAACTATTCCCTTCATGTATTCTCTGGATAATGGGATGTTAAAGAGGAAACCTTTTTCAAATCCCTTGCCATTGAATTTCCTATAAGGCTTGAAATGTTTCAAAGAGTCTTTGCTCAAGGAAGATAAAATGGTTATCAAATACTAACAGTGAGAGTATAAAGGCACTGCCATGGAAAGTTGGGTCAGATGAAACCACCTACAAGTTTATAATTCCTTATTAGCAAGGTTATACTGGTCACAGGATCGGGTCAAGAACCGAGTCCAGAAGGAATTTTATTAAGCGAAGTACAATTGTCAGAGATGAGCACATCCAAATTTAAAACAACTAGGGAATTTGACTGTTAAAAGCATGTAGAGTAGGCACATAATTCTATCACTGAAGTCAGAAGTAAAACTGCCCTTGACTGCAACCAATGGGAGCAGACTATACTGACAGATTTGAAAATGTAATCCTACATATATAAGGATTAAGAACAATTTCTGAATCCCTGGGAGAGCATCTCCAATAAAAACATGATGAGAAGTCATGAAAATTCCTACCTCAGATGAACCCCCAAAATTTGCTGCACTGTGGTTCATTATGAACTCAATGTGATCGTAACAAGCAAGTTTTTGGTACTCTTTCATTGTCCTATTAAGGGAACCAAAAGATTAAACTGTTCTAAGAGCCACATTCAGTTTGAAAGTTTCATTCACTGGATTTCAACAACAACAAAATCTTTGCAACAAGAATACTGTGTCACTGTTAGGACCTTCTGGACCTGCATGGACTCACCTTTCTATGTATTCAATGTCAATTCATCTTTAACTACACTGTCAGTTTATGAACCTTTCCAGAAGGAAATGGATAAGAAAGATGGTGCTAGTACAAATTGGTTAAGAGAGTCACTAAGGAAAGGGACTTTTGGAATTAATAAATCTTTTTCACAAGATATACTGTCTGGAAGGTGGCTGTGCATTTGCATCAGAGGAGAGATCAACTCTGTCCAAAACAAAAGCGCATAACCTGTCAAGAGGAGGAGCAGGGAAACTCCTGTGTGATAGAGGATTCCAAGATTGTCAGATCTGGGTCAAGATATTAAATCAGAGCAGAAGTAGTTACTTTTATTAAACATGACACATTAACAACATTAAAGACCAACAATGACTCAATAGCCATGGCACTGGTAGAGAAAGCTGTAGCAATGTCAGCCTTTATTTGGAGCAGCAATGTTTCAACCTGGTCTTGCATATGGGCACTACAGGACACACCTCTTCAAGGCACTGGCTTCAAAGGGACTTGAAAAAATGAAGCAGTAAGATAGGTCACTGCTTAGCTATCAAATGGCAGTAATCTTCTGAAACCTTGACAATTCCTAGCAAAATCCTGGTTCAGCCAAGCATTTGATCTACCATGGTCACTATGTGATCCTGACCTTGCCAACTTCTCTCTGCTGAGGATTCAGGAAGGGCCTGTTCACAAAGCTGCCATCAGTGACAGATTTAGAACAGACTCCATGCCAGTATTTCACACAACCCACTTTGCCAATATAAATGGACACTTTATGCCATATAGGAAACTTTATGCAGTGGAATTTTATGATAATTCCTACCTTGGTTACAAGAAGGACATTTTATGCAACTCAGTGACTAAAGCAGACTGAAGAGAAAACTAAAGCTCTGAAGAAGGAAAATGCAAGACAGTTGTTCACAAAGTGATGATAGGTGACAAAAACCAGATTTATATAAGCAGTGATTAAGATGATCTGTTCAGCTTAACAGTAGATGTTTTATCTGTACACTGTTTCACAAAAATCAGTGAAGCTATTGCCTACAGAATGTAAGTTGGAGCAAAATACAGCTCTTTAAGAGTTAATGTAATTCTAGGAGAAAAAAGCAAATTCTGCTTCTGACCCTGTCCGTGATACATCAGTCTCCATCATTGTGAAGTGGCCTGACCTCTTCCTCCAAGCAGAATGATGAAAGACAGCTACTAAAACTACCCACTTTCAGATCTTGGCTTCTAGAAAAGAGGCAGTTGCCCCTCTTTCTGAGTAAGAAAACACAGAAAAGAATTACCAGAAAAGGTCACACTCAGCCACATCTATGAAAGGGTTCAAAGGCTTTTTCATACCATAACATTGGGAAAGGCTCATCAGGAGAGCCACGGCACTGTACAGTGCCACTGAAGCTTCCAGCCTTTAGTTTGCTGCTGACAATCTAGGATAATAAATGGTGAAAGCAAACACATCAGGAGCAGTGCTATTTCTCTTTCCATTGCTGACACTGTTATTCATAGGTGGGGTCCTGAAAGATTTCCTTTACACTTCCAGTACAAACACTTACATGGGTTTTTCCTCCTACCTCAATTTAGTTTCAAATAATATCCAAATAAGCCCATCAGTCTTTTGGAAGGATGACAAAGAGAGTGTCTATCAACAAACAGAGTCACATAATGACATTTGCAGCACATACTCTTAAACCTGTGCTTTCAGGTAGTGTCTTGGACCATTTCTCCTACAGACTGTAATGCTAATATAAAACATATCCCTTGAAAGAGGAGAAAAACTGGTTACAACAGAAAGAAAATGTAAGCACATTTTTGTCTTCTAAAGTAAGGCCAGAGAAGACGTGAGCTAGAAGTGAAATACATGGGGAGGTTCCTCAAGTAAAAATTATTTGTATAACTGAAAAGAGAACAAAAACTGAGCAAGGGATTGATAAGAAACTACTAGTTCTTTAATATTCTGTCATCTCTTCCTTAGTTGTTAACCTCAGAATATGTTAGATTGTTTATGTGGCTTTCTTTTCCCAATATAATATTCAGCTCTGGAAAAGGTGAAGAAAACAATGAAGTTTTCTCAGTCTAATATTTCTGCTCAATAATTTGTGGAAGAAAGTGAAATCTGGAAAGAAACAAAGAATGAAATCAAAACCTATCCTTTATCCAGTCTGGGACTGCTGTCTATAGTGTTGTTCCCAAGACAGCATGGTTTTCATTAATGAGCTACTGTTTCAAGCTCAGTGTTTACAGATCACTACAGTACCACAGAAATCTTTCAGTATTAAATACACAATTCTGACTCATTCCAACACTCATCCCAACTGTGCTCATCAATGCATTCCATGGCAGAGTTCCTTTTGAACTAGCGCAGTACACAGATGTTATTACAACATACATGAATGTGATTACAGTAACAAGGAATTGAAATTTGCATCAAATGCAATCTCATTAATTGATCATATC
>VYZP01072790.1:0-29468 GCA_013400635.1 Hypocryptadius cinnamomeus | reverse complement strand
CGCCTCGGCAGCCGGCACAGCCGGGCCGCCATCGCTGCGGGGTCGGGCCGGGCCGGGCCGGGCAGGGGCGGAGCTCCGCGGCACCGGGGCTGGCAGCGCGGCCCAAGCCTGACCCCGGCCTGGTGGTGCTGCCGGGGCACAGGGTCACAGAATCGATTGGGCTGGAAAAGACCGCTGAGACCATCGAGTCCGACCAAACACCACCTTGTCAACCGGACCATGGCACTGAGTGCCACGGCCAGGTTTCCTTATACAGCTCCAGAGACAGTGACTCCTCCACCTCCCCGGGCAGCCCCAATGTCCAGTCACTCTTTCTATGAAGAATTCTTCCCAATGTGCAACTCAAGCCTCTCCTGTCACAGCTGAAGATCATATCCTCTCGTCCTTTGCTGGTTGCCTGGGAGAGGAGCCCGACCCCCACCTGGCTGCACCCTCCTGTCAGGGAGTTGTAGAGAGTGAACAGGTCCCCCCTGAGCCTCCTTTTCTCCAAGCTGATCCTCCCTCAGCTCCCCCTCTTCAGACTTGTCCTCCAGCCCCATTGCCCTTCTCTGGACACTCTCCAGCACCTCAAATGCCCTTCCCGAGCGGAGGGGCTGGAACTGGGCACAGCACTCGAGGTGTGGCTCACCAGTGTCCTTGGTGCTGCTGGACACATAATTCCTGGAACAGAGCATCCACACAGAGCCTCCCTCGGTCCTGCTCTCAGACCTGGCTCCTGCACTGGAGGGCCTGGGTGGGCAGTGGTGTCAATAATGAGTAGCTGGGGTGTTGGAGAGCACTCAGAAATGTGATAATTTCTTCAGATTCCACTGAGCACTTGCATCTGTGACCGTGGGATGGAGATTAGGACTGTGCTGAGCGAACTTGTCAGTGGCACTGGGGTGGGATCTGTCATGACAGAGAAAATGACATCGCTTTGAGGCCCAGAGTAACTGGCATGACATGACATTCAGTTCTGCAGGGCTACTTGGGAGCGAAGAAAATCATCATTTATTCACTGGGAACTCATCATCTAGAAATTGTCTGGGGAAATGCCTTGTGTGTTCTAATTGGTTCTACAGAGTCCGTCTGTAGTCCACATGATGCATTCAAGAAGAAAAAAAAAGGGAAATGTGATTTTAAGAAGTGGTTTGGTGATTTTAAACTTCAAATATAATTTTAAAATTTAGAGTATTTTAGGGACTTACAGGTACATTCACAGCTTCTCTTAAATATTGCTTATGCTTCTAGTCACTTGTGTTCCAGAAGCCAAGCTAAAAAGAGAGGCAGCCATGTGGCTGAGGCAGCTGGGGAACAATCTCATCTGCCAGCAGATGCTGACAGGCCCAAAGACCAAGCAGCCTTTTTCTATATGATACAGGTACCCTAAAATGGAATAGATTTATGTCCAGCATGTGCTCCTTGTAAATGTAAATCTGTGCTCCTGCTTCCTGAGCTCTCTGGTCTTGTGAGTTGTTGCGAAGTACTTGTAGGTTCCCAGATGTGTCTCCAGTTTTTGTCAGTGTCTGTTGAACCCCTGCAGCCTTTTTGACTGTAGGGGCAGTTGAGGCTTCTCAGTTGTGCACATCAGCCTTATAAAAGAACCATTTGAATTTTGTGTTTAGTAATATATTTACTTACACAGGTATTAACAGCTTAGTGTGGAGACTTTCTGCTTACTGATTTCAATGACCCCTCAGAGTCCTGGGCTTTGTGGCTCTACAGTAAGAGGCACAGTAGGTTTCTGTATATTTATGTACATTTTTCAGTGTTGAAGGTCACTGTCAGACCTGAGAGCTAATTCTGCTCTGGGTTTTCCCCACATGACCATTTTCTTTTTCTTAGGGTTGTTTGTACCTCATGGTCATTCACTGAAAAGTTCTTCCAAAATTTACTTTTAATATGCAGTAGGAATTAGTAGAAAAAAGAAATTAAATTCCCATTTAGAAGCAAATGAGATCATCTTATATAGATCTCAGGAGTTTCAAAGTCCCTGCATGGTTTGGCAAAGGCCAGCACACTGAGAACACAATGTGTGTGCTGCTCTGGGAGGAGTTCCCAATCCCCTGACCACTGACCTCTTTCAAACTTGTGAATACCACCTGATATTTTTTCTTCCAGTTCCTTTTCTTTCTCCATCTGCTTGTCCCTTTTCTGTCCATTTCCAAGGAAAGAGTATTTTTGCAGTCTTCTCCAAAAAGCTTATTTTTGATATAGTGTTTCCAGCTCTCTGGGAATTCAGTTCTTTTTAACTTTGATTGACAACCTCATGTTTCCTTTCACACCCACCCCCATTACAGATTGTTTTTTGGCTGCAGTTTCCCCAGTGCATTTAGGGGACCTGCTGCTGCCTTCTCTGAGAAAGTACTGAAAAAACTTTCCGATTTCAGGCAGATTTCCTTTTCATAGCATTTGCCAGCAGCATTGTGGATATGGCTGAGCTCACAGTTTCAACTGGAGACAGCCAAAAGCCAGGATTGCAAGTACCAGACGGGGCTTTTTTAACCTTTAGCTGTATTGATCCTCATAAAAAATAAAAAGGGAGATTACAAAGGACATGATGTGACTTCATCCTTAGATCATTCCAGAAACTATCAGGCTATCACACTGTGCAGGAAAAAATGGTTTGAGATTCAGGTGTGCTGAGCTGCTGTAAAGCCCTCTGTGCTCTCCACTGTGATGTTTCTAGAGAGCATGCATGGACAATAAAGATACAGGATCCCTTCCTTCATGAAGCACAGGTGTTTATTTGGGTCTTTATTTCCTTGGCTTTCAGCAAGCCCAGATGGAATATGAATCTTGCAGGAGCACCTGCTGCTATAAATAGCAGGTCCACCCAGGGCAAAGGCAGACCTTTGTTGGGATGCAGCTGAAATGTAAAATGCATCCACATACACGTATGTAAATTAGTAAATTTATCCATAAAGACATTTCTATTAATTGGAATGCTATGATGAAAACTTGGGAGTATTTTATGGAACATGAGGCAGACATATCCTTAGCAGAGTTTCATGCAAATTATCTCTTGTCAAACGTTGGCATTCCCAGAGGATCTTGTGACCTGATTTTCAACACTGCTGAAGGCATTCAAATCCCACTGGGAGCCAGAGGGGTTTGGCACCCTAAGAACTGAAAGACTGCTTAATTCTGCTCAGGTGTGTAGTAGTTCCAGGATAACAGGGAGAGCAGGGTCCTGTTCTTGCACCCAGGCCAAGGAAAATCATTTATTTCCCTGCTTTGTAAATTCTGCTAGCAAAGAGACAGACTAGTGCATCATGGTTTCTCTGATGTGGAGCCCTCCAGGACTGACTAAAGAAAAGATGAAAAAAGATGTTGTGTTTTTGTTTCCATTTAGCAAGGATTCTGAGCTGAGTCCCATCACCACAGGATGGGTGCTGTCTGTGTAACATTTTTATTGTGTCCTTAGACGATTTGTGTTTTCTATATTGCTATTAGGATAGAAATATCACAGAAACTTCAGGAAAATACTTAATTGTGCTGGGATTTTCTAAGGCCATGAAACCCCTTTATTCTGTCCACACCCCAAATTCCCATAACCCTGGTACCAAACCTCCTTTGAGTCCTACCCCTGGGTTTTTTTCTTTGAAAAGTCTGGGAAAGGTAATTTGTATATCACCCTTCTCTTTATAGAGGCTCTAATTATTAATTATGAAGTAGTCATTAAAAATCAGTTACAGGATTAACGTATAGGAGAGACTATCAGAAATTTTAGCATGTACTTTAAGAGAAAGTTATATTTAAATAAAAAAATTGACTATTCTGCTAAAAGAAAGGATTGTAATCCAGTTTTAACTTCATGACTGCCATTGAGAATTTGCAGCAGTCTGTGAACCAGGCTAATCAGTCAGGCTGCCAGTCAGGCTCAGACCAGGTCCTTCCCTGGCAGTACTGCTGCCTCCTGCCTTTACATTTAGCATCCTTCAGCAAACAATCCAGTGTCCTGTTTGCTCTTGACATTAAACATAAAGCTCCCAGAGTCACTTCTGCTGCAATGTCTTGAGTTACTGCTCTGAGCTGTTTCCCAGACACTGTGTGGCAGCACTGCTCCGTGTAATGGGTGCTTCTTATTTTCCCTCTGCTTGTGAACCAGGAGATCGACCAAAGTCCTTTTGTCACTGCACCCATTCCTGCACCTCTTCATTTGCTCTCTTTCTCTTATCCTCCCCACACTCATCTTTTATCCTATATTGTCCTTACTGTTAAAGTGATTTATATTTCCCTGGTGTTAACATTAGATTCTTTTTTTGTATGTGAGATTCTTAAGATGTGAACAATGACCAAAATTATAAAATATGTGAGGCTATAACAGGCTTGGAAAAAAAGGTGATATTCATTCCTTCCCTCAGAGGATCTAACCTTAGCTTCCCAATTTAGATACTTAATCCTGCAAGGCTCCCTACACAACCAGTAGAGACGTTCTCTCCCCCGCAGGGCTGAGCAGTGTCTAAACGAGCTGCCTGCTCCCAGTGCCTCTCCAGGCTCCTCCTGCTCTCCGTTCATTGCACCGGCGTCGGGTTTAACCCCAGCTGGGGACTCACTTCCCCCAACAGGATCAGAGAGAGAGTCAGAAGAGTAAAACTGAGGAAAGTCATGGGTTGACATAAAGACAGTTCAATTGGTAAAGCAAAAATGGTGCACAAAAACCAAGGAATTCATTCCCCACTTCCCATGGGCAGTCGGGTGTTCAGCCATCCCCAGGACAGCGGGGCTCTGCCAAGTGTAACAGTGACTTGGGAAGACAAACACTCAAAATTTCCTCCCCTTCCTTCCCCCAGTTTTACATGCCAGTCATGACCCCATGTGGCCTGGGACATCCCTTGGGTCAGCTGGGGTCAGCTGTCCTGGCTGTGTCCCCTTGCACCCCTGGCCTCCTCACTGGTGGGGTGGGATGAGGAGCACAGAAGGCCTTGACCTTGTGTAAGCCTTGCCCAACAATAACAAAAACATCCATCATCCAACTGGTTCCAACACAAATCCAAACCAGCCCAGTGCAGGGTACTCTGAAGAAAACCAGCTCTGTCCCAGCCCAAATCATCAGTAGGGAACGGAGGCAGACTGGTCTGATGCCTCTTGCAGGGCATGTGAGCTTTCTCCTCATCCACATGAAAGGTACAAATACTGACCTAAGCCCAGGGACCTCAGTGGAAGAAGGGAGTACCAGAATCCTCTCAGCCTGATGATTCTCTGACTGTATCTCAGGATTCACTTCCAGATGTCAGTGCCTCTTTGCTGTGGTTACAGACAAAAACATTGCTGTGAATGAAGAGATAAATTGTAGCTACTGTTTGGGGCCAAGAGCAAAAGTTTGCCTGAAGTTGTCCATACTTGGGAACACCCTGTATTGTGGCCTGGTTTTGCTCCAAGCCCCTTCTGCAAATGACAGTTCTCACCACAAAATTGCACCCTCTACCCAGCTTGTCCCTGCCTCCTCTGCTAGTAACTGCTTTACTGTAGCAAAATACATTGAATTTTCTGGACTCTTCCGGTTCACCTGTTTCCTGCTCCTTGGCCAATTTTGAACTAGTTTCATTTTCTATAAATCCTTTTCATCTCATTACAACCATCATATAAGAACCAGATAAAATACTATTTTTTCAATTAAATTGGATTTTTATCCAATGAGAATACCAGACTCTTACAAATGAGCACAAGAATGACAGAATCCTAATAGTTAATGGTTCCTTGGCACCACCAACATCAGAAGCTGCACAGGGATGACACAGACAACATCCACCTTCAGGAGAAAAGTTTATGAAGTCCCAAAAAATTAGTTCAGTCAGGAGCTGAAGCCAGTCATGTCCTCACCACATTAGGGCAGGAGGAGGAGAAGGGGGAGGTTTTTATGTGTCCTGGCAACATTTCTTGCAAGGGGCTTGAACAGAATGCTGCTCATTACTGGGTCGGTGGTGACTTACGCATCTCAATGGTCTGTATTCTACCTTATCTCACATCTTTGTATTCTACCTTATCTTACATCTTATCTCCTCGGTGCTGTGTCAGACCTGGCAGCCAGGAGGCAGGACAAGGAGCCACCAGGGGAGCTGCCTACTGCTCGTGTGCATTTTCTTTATGGAGGGAAATGCCGGGCTGCAGGTTGGGCTCAGACCATCCAGCTGGCCCCGATGCTCTCACCACACACTTCCATCTTATCAAGGCCACACAGTTAAATTCACAGCGTGTTGGCACAAAGGAAGGGGCGATGGCCTGATCCAACACAGCTGTCTGATATTGTGGAGAAACATCCTGTAACTCTCTGTGTCAAAGTGCTCGTGGTTCCTGTTTCCAAGCAGAGGAAGCAGTAATACATAATGAGCAAAGAAAATGATTCTGTGTTTAGGAAATACTAACCCACAGCTTAAAAGGGGCATTTTTATAATAAAAAAATATTTTAGTTTTGAAGGAAAAAGAAAAAGCTTCAGGAAATTATGTCTGCCAGTCCCCTGGATCTGTCAAGGAGATTGGAAGAGATGCTAAAAGTTGCTGGAAAATTATTGCTGAACAGACAGACAGAAATGAATGCTTGCCCTGAGGAAAAGGCTGCAGCCCAGGCTCAGTGATGCTCTCTCTGGTGTGACCTCCTGACCAGTCCATGGGTGTGCCAGTTGATACACAGCTCTCAGAGCCAGCCCTGCTCTCACCCAGCCAGGAGCTACAGGCTGTGGAAGGGAGCTGACAACATGGGGTGTTTGTGCCACACAGACACACTGGAGAGAGGATTTACATACGTGGGGAAATGCAGCTTATTGTAACAGTGCATGACAGAATAAAAATAAGCTGTAAACAGTGTTCACCAGTCCTGTAGTTGAAGAAAGAACCGTGATGCTTGCCCTCCTGCTTCCTCCCCATCCCTTCAGTCCTCCTCACCCTGAGCAAATGTGCAGTGGTGGGAAGAGTGCAGGCTTTTGGCAGGTCAAACACAGCAGTGAAGCCAATGAAGCCTCTGGCTCTTCTCTAATTTGAGGTGGTAGTTTGGGTCTCCAGTCTCTCTCTGGCCTTCAGTGTTCTTAGGAGAGGTGGATACTTAAGATCACTGAGAACCCCAGCCTGCTGTTAAATGTAGCAGGAGACAGACAGTCTGATCCTATTTCCACAGGAAACCAGGCTAAAATAACCTTCACAATCTTGTTAAACTCCTACATTTAAAATGACGCCGTTGTTTTCATGAACAGCCTCCTGCACAACAGCAACACTACAGTGAACTAGAGATTTTCATCATTATCCATCTGTTTTATTGAGAGCTGAACCAGTTAGTACTGGAAAGATTCTTAATATGGCAATGGACTTATCAATTATCAATGAACATTTTAATGAACTAATCCCATTAGTGATTTTTTAGAATTTCATTTATTTTTAACAGCTGACTGACTAGTTTATCTTTGTTTTTATTTTCACTTTTTCATTCCACTTGTATGAGAAATTTGGGCTTGGGCTTCACAAGGCAGCAGGAGAGATGTACATGCTGATTTCTCCCTCTCTTCTCATCAGAGGCAAGGAAATCAAATGCTTCCTTGATTTACATCCTGCTTAATCCCACTGACATTAATTTGCCTAAATCTGGGTACATGATTTGTTAAATTAGACCTGTACAGTATGCAAAATATGAGGGTTTGGCTAGGTCTCTTTGAAATAATATAGCTTAATTTATCACTTACTTTTAAACATGGCCACCTGCTTTTCTCCTTCATCAGTGTTTATATGCATACTTCTGGAGGAGGCAAAAGGAGACCATTCCTAAGTAGTAAATTTATTTAAATTTGGACTTCAGTGATCCTTGTGGGTCCCTTTGAACTCAGGATATTCTATGATTTTTTTTTTTTTTTTTTAAATTTCTTCTTGTTTCAGGAGTACCTTTCATGCTTGGCATGTTCAGCTCTGGCAACTTGGGTGCCTTAGCTGACACTACTATTCCCAGCAGGAAACCTTCAGGGAGATTACCAGCACATATTTGGACATCTGAGACAAATGAAATAGGATTATATGAATTAATTGCAGCTGCAAAGATTTTCAAGTTCTTCACATTTTCCATGAACATACAGATTTGGCTGTTGACAGTGGCACAAGGTTTCATTAGAATTGCTGAGGATGGAAGAGTTTCTGACTTTGCAAGGCAGCTGAATCCCAGTTCAGTTTGAAGCCGGTGGCTGGATTCTTACAGATTTCGCTGTCATCAGGTTTCCATCTGCCGGCTTGCTGACCTGGCACAGCAATTTTCAAGTATTGACACTCATGGCAACTCATGACAGTTCATGTAAAACCTACTTTCAGCTTTGGGATGTGCAGTGCCACCACACTGGACTGGATCTAGATGATCTTTAAGGTCCTTTCCAACCAACGCATTCTGTGATTCTGTGATAATATCATCAGTGCAGTCTCAGAGCCACAACAGTACAAAAAAGAATTCAGACAGCACCTTGAATCCCCAGTGCTCCCAAAATTACAGAGGTACATAATTGCACAGCTTTTTGATACTGAAAGACCAACTACTTTTCTTCAGTTCACATTAGCACTAATCAGTTGTCTAGACCTGGACCAATCCATAGAAGTGAAATTACAGGGATATTAGGGAGGGAGTAAATCATATTTATTACACCAGTGCCTAAGGCTGAGAAAGTACAAAGCTCTCCCCAGGAGACACTGTACTCCCTGCTCCAAAAAAGCTCAGAGCTGGAGAAAAGCAGCTGAATATGTTTATAAAGTGAAGGTTGTAATTTGAGAGCAAGCACATAGTACCTTGGTGATGTTAGAGTTGGTTTGAGAATACAAACAGAAAGAGGAGAGAAAGGAGAAGAGACACTGAAAAGAGACACTGAAAAGAGGATTGTTGGAGGAACAGTCCCAGGAGTGGAATGAAGCTGATGTAAGAGATTTTGAGCACAGGGGCTGGAACAACCAACCAGTGAATGTGGGTGAATGTTGAGCCAGCACTGCAGAGTGGCTCTGGGGGTGGCTGTCACTCCTGCCTTGACAGCTGCTCTCATGGCTTGCTTCTCCCCCATCTGAGAGCTGGTTCCCCCAGAAGTGGGGATTGTTCTCAGTATAGGTGTGTGCCAGAGCATCTGTATTTAATTTCTTTTTTTCCCCCCTGAACTTCCTTTTTAAGCAGATTTAAGCAGTGAAATACACAGAGTACACAGAAGGACATCTGCAATATTATGTTGAAAATACTGCCCCAGATCTCAAGTTTAGGAACCAAGGGTGGGTATCCACATGCTAAACTGGAGAAACTCTATAATGCTGCTTTGAAATGAGATCTGGCTGCTCACAGCCTCATTGATGAGATGTTTTGATGCCTCCTTGTTTCTTCACTATATCAGCTCTAGGCCACCTCAGGATCTGACCTGTGCTGAGGGAGTTCTGTAACACACTGAGCTCCCTGTCAGTTTCTTCCATCTGCTCAAGCAGGGATTAGAATTTGTCTCGAGGAATCCCCATTTTCTTTTTATAGCTTCGCACTGATTCACCATGGGAAGGGGTTCAGTTATGAGGAATGTTGCAGGCTCTGAACTACATCCTGCTCAGCTGCACACCTACAGCTTCCACTCATTTGTAAAAAAAGACTAACATGAATGCAAGAGGGTAGTTTGGTTCTGTTCCTATTATTAGACCTGCATGACTTGATATTACTCAGAAATAGTTTCTGGCTTTTGGATGCCTGTTATTATCATTAGAAGTCTTTACTACTCTATGTAGGAAGAGGTGGGCTTTAGATGAAGAATAATTCCCCATATCCTCAAGTTCTACTGTTCCCTTTCCAGTTATGTCCAAACATGACAACTAGAACAAAGAAGTCAGTCTCCTTTCTTTGTACATGCAGGTAATTTGTAACTGAATTCTATCCAAGATTACAAATATACCAAAAAATGTGGAGTTTTTTTTGACCTATTTCTTTGATCCAATTCCCATCCCCCAAAAGGAAATCAAGCAAGGTCTAATCCTGCTATAAAAACCATAAGAAACAAAGGATTATTTTAATGTATTTTTTAAAAGAGTACTTACTTAAAAACTTTAGGTGTAGTTGATGCAGCTGGGGGTAGGAGAATGCAGTGGATGAGCCCATCTCAGTGCCCCTTCCAGTTCTGTTTTCTATGATAATATGATTTGGAAGAGGATAATTATCAGCAATATCCAATGTGAACACAGGAGCAGATTTGGAGTGCTGCCTGATTGCAAGGTATTTGTCTGACACTCATTGTCATTGCATGAGAATGCTTTAATAAGCATTGAAAATATTCCATTACATGGACCATCTCTGGCAAAAATACACTGTCTGATGTTTTGTGCTCTGTATAAATGCCAAGTGTTTAACACATGGACACGCAATGCTACCAGCTGAAAACACTAAAACCTATAAACCCTTGATTCTTATTTGCAACAGAAATACCAAGAATCTTTCAGTTTTAAGATTCTTTAATGTAAACACTTCCTTTTCAGTATGGATGAACAATGACAAAGGGTGTTTTTTCTATTCAAAAATAGATAACGACCTTATAATCATGAAAAGGACTAATGAGACTGATCTTTTGCTACAAATGCAGATCCTGTTCTGGCACCTGAACAGCTGAGTAGGAGGTAAGAGTATATTTAAAGACTAGATACCACACAGAGCAGATTCCTGTTTGGTTCTTGCACTGGTTTATACTCAGTTCTCAGCACTTCAGATTATATTTTCCAAACATTTTACTTCTCTCCATTCACTTCATCAAAGTCATTCAAATCTGGATTTTAAACCTGTGCTTCTACCGAGTGTCTGGAAGCAGATTCATTTCCCTAATGTAAAGGTGAGACAGCACACAGATTAAGACACCTAAATTTAGGTGTCTGCACGTAGGTGCTGAGCTGTGAGGTGGCTGTGGAAGCTCAGGAGGGGCCAGGAGGCGCCGGGGCTCCAGACTCATTCACGGGTGATCAGATCTCAGCGAGTACGTATGGAGCAATTTCCCATTAACCAGTGAAAGTCTGGGGAGTGGGGCTTAGGGTGGCATCAGTCCAGTCACCTGTAAGGGTGTATCATGAGCTGCCTCATGCCCTCTCAAGCCCTTTGAGTGCCCTCCAGCCCCCGGAATGGGAGCCCTGACACCTGGTTTGCACACAGGCACATGCACTGTGGACATAAGGACCTTAACCTAAGGTTAAGGAAGATCCATCCCACCCAAGGAAGGGATCCTCTCAGTGGACTTCATACAGGAACAGGCTGTGGAACAGAATTCAGAACTCAGGATAAGCAGTCTCACAAAAGCAGTGGTTAGATTACACCTGTGGCCCTGTTTGTCTACAGCTTGCCTGGAGCCTCTGCACATACCAGGCTCTTCCCAGCTCTCCCACAAAGTCTAGACAAGAAAAAAATATTTATGGACAACAAGGGTGTGGGGGTGTGGCCAACAATTCCTTCTTCCCATGGAAAAGACCTGGGGTGACTGATGCAGGACACAACATGATTGTCCTTTTCTATCTCAATGCAACTTTTCAGAACACAATTATCAAGAAAAGGCTGATGCAGCTTGTGTGACAGATTTTCCTGACTGTGTGGAAAGTCCAAGATGTATTTTAGGTGTCATTTAATTAACTGATACTGTAACTACGTTTGCCCTGCCAGAGGATTTCTAAACTCTTTGTACCAACTAATTTTAGTTGAGAGACTGTACAATGAACTTACTCCATTTTCTGCATTTTCCCAAATTCAGATTTCACCCTTTATCTTAACTGAAACAGCAGCAGCCCTGTGTATTTTCCATTACCTCCTCCCCGGCTTCTAATAAAAATTCAACTATGGGGCAAATCCTTGGCTGGAAAGAGTCTATACAGTCCAGGATCTCCTTTGTATAAAAAGTTACAAAAACAGGATGTGTTTTATTTGACTAGAGTGAACTTAATGGTCATGGGTCGTTTTCATTTAAGACACATTTTTTTTCTCATGGTTTTCAAATGTATTTTGCTTCTTAAATGACAGCAAGAAGAAAATGTATTTTTCCTAGCATTTTTTCTTAAGGATCTCAAGGCACTTTGCTGGCAGTAATTTGCTAAATATTGCAGCCTCCCTATATAGTGAATATGTCACTACTGGCCTTATCTGCTTTCTCAGCTTTCAGGCTTATTTCCCTCCAGTGGGAGGGAAGACCTGGGTGCTTTCCAATCTAGAATTATTAAGAGGACAGAAACACCGTATATTTTTATGTACTTTTTTCCCCTTTTTTTTATCACTTATATTTTTCTTCACTTGTCTTCCCAAACTGAAAGCTTTATAAGGAATTCTTCTTTTATTTCACTGGCTACTATTATTTTCCCTTGTATTTAAGTACTCCCCAGCAAGTCTCCAGTTTGCCCTGTTCCATTCATTCCGTCTGGAAGGGTTTTCAAGTTTTGAAAGTTCACCTCAGGAAGATTTCATAATGAGAACTCAAGGAAAATAATATAATCTTGCTTTAAAACACTTCCTTCCTCTGTTTTGCTGATGAATTATAACAATTCACAATACTATCTGGCCAGCAACTGGTACAGAACTTATTTCATTGTTTTAACTGTATTTGTTTCTTTTATAGAAGAAACTGCTGTTTCTATCTGTTATAGAGCCCATAACATGAGGATTCCTCTGCTGCTGTTCTGTGATGAGACCCAGAGTACAACATGAGATCAAGATGTGCCCAAATGTGTGGAACTGGGCTAGAAATAGCCCTGGCAAATGATCTGCAGACTCAGATGGAATTGGAATGTGAGTACTGTGGTGGAGGGCAAAACGCACATCTGAATTTTCCAGCTTGATCCATTTTCTAGAATCAGAGGAAAATCTGAAGAGAAATCTGACTTTCTTTGGGGGATTTTATAGAAACTTCTTAAGCTCATAGACTGAACTGAAAAGGAGAAAGGAACCTGTGTTTTTGTATCTGGTTTTGACATAACTCTGAATCATGGAAATAGAACTGGACAAGACATTTTGAAAAACTTTCTACAATCCCAGTTTTGAGGAATCTCATCGGCAAACTAAACATATTCCAGGTCTAAATTTGATCACATGTGGATTGGGAGCATTAGTGGTGTTACAAGGAGGAAGCACCACACCTGAGCCTCCTCCCAGGTCACCTGCAGCACTCAGTGCATCAGGGGAATGAGACCTCAGGGTTTCTAGGTCTTCCCTCCAAGCACATTTGGAGCTTTTGAAACAGCTCCAGACTTTCCAGACTTTCAATACATAATCTGAGGCCTGATTCAGTGTGGATCACAAGGTGGTGCAATTTCAGTGAAACTACAGCTTCTTATCTTACAGTTGTTAATTCACTTGTTTGTTTTGAAAGACTGTGAAAATGAAGAATTACTTAAAACAATCTCTAGTGACTGTGAATATTCTTACAGCTCTTACCAGAAGGTGAATGTTATGGTGTAAAGGCACAGAGCACTCATCAGCAGGAATTTACTGTCTGTCCCATGAGCAGGTGCCAATCCTCAGGGTCAGTGCTGCTCCACACAACCTTGCTGACAAGTGTCATGCTTGGTTTTGATTGTTTGATATAGATCTTTTGATCAGCAGCTTTTTCATATAAGCTGTGGCCAGACAATAAAAGGCAAAGGTCAGTGCCACATTAATGACAGAGGGCATAAAGTTCTTAGAATTTATTTTTAGTTCACCAAACCATTCTAGTCCTGAGGTTTAGATTATTTAAAGCAAACATTGCTGTATACCCAACACATGGTATTTTCTCCCATGCTGCCTCAGTTCCACATGCTCATGTCACTTCCATGTGAACTACAGCATAATGTAAAGCTGTGTCGTATTCTTTTAATTTTTACACTGAAGGATTTCAAATGGAACCTAACATAATTAGATTACATGTAATCTCTTCCCATTTTGATCCTATTCTCAAGAGTGTTTGAAAAGGAGCTTACTTGAGTCTTAAATGCACAACTTGAAATCACTCTGACGGAGATGAATAAGAGCAGCATGCTCTTAGGAAAACATCCTGATGTGCAGGACAAAGCCTCATGGCTTTATTCATTGAAAAAGGTGTCTCCATGGGCAGTGTCCACTTCAAAATCCTCGACACACAATTTTTTAAACTCCTGCACAAAACCTATAGCAAGTTGATTCAGAGTCTTTCCTTATCCATTTGTCTTCTGAATCAGCATGGACTTCCATTCATACCTGCTTGTCCCAGAGCTTCCACAGAGCTGTGTGGTTTCTATTCAGGTGTCAGCCATGGAGATAAACTGCAATTCAGAAGGGTTTTCAAACAGCCATCACCTTCCCGGGAGTACATTAAAAGGGATTATGCATTGCCAGACAGCAAGTCTTGTCAGGTCAGGGCAAAACAACATTTTAAGCCGATTGGCTCATATATCTCAAGGTATGTGTGTCCTTGCACAAATTCACTTTCCCCTCAACCCAGTATTTAAGAAAATCCACCCTTCATGATGTTGATCGATCTGAAATGTGGTCAGATTGAATCCTGCTTATTATCTTGAGGTTACCAAAGGAGAAATATCTCAGGATGTGATAGTAAATTACTGGATTGTAAGGAACTTTGAGGAAAACAACCTGTTATTTGGTAGTTGATGCTTCACCTTTCAGAAAGCTCTTCCTTGCATAAAAAGTATAAAGCATGTTTACACTTCAAAGGTATTTGCTGGAAGTTTGGGAAGCTTCATCCTGCTTTACAGTCTCAAGCTGGCTTTGTTTGCCAAAGGTGAGGGGTGCCTTTATTAGCGATGGTGGCTGTGTGCAGGGACCTCGGCTTCCCTACAGGATGAAACAGGTACAGCAAGATCTGTGAGCACACCACCTTCACCGGCCAGGAACCTGAGTAACCTCATGTCCCTGTGTTTGAGCAGCCTGACCCTGGGAAATGCAGCAGTGGCCCTTCCCTGGGGAAGGAACTCTGTTCCTCATGGGTGTGAAACAGCTTGAGAGAGCATGCCCACCCTCTCGCTGGCTTATTTCACTCCACGGTTGCCATATGGGCTCATTTAGGGAAAAGATAACTGCGACAGGACTTCCACTTCCCTGGCAAGCTATTTCTGCAGTTAAGGCTTCGTAGGAAACCTTCACGCTGCTTTACCCTGAACAGGAGGCTGACCGAACACAGATGGCTCAAGGCAGAGGGGGAAGAATGTGTTTCAATGCAAAGCCCAACTTGCATCCCCTGCTTCACGTTGTGCTACATAAATTCTACATGAAGCGGAGCTGGGAAAAGACTCTAAATATCACATTGCTGGAAAAAAATGGTTTTGATCTTTTGCAAGGAGCTTTACCTGAACGAACTGAATATATTTCTGCTCCATCAGTCATTCACATTTGTCTTTCTGCTGGTTTCAGCAGCAAATGGAAAAGGTCATAAAGATTTAACTTCTGTGCTACATTAGACAAGTAATTACACCTTTTTCAGGATCCACTAGCACAGCACAGAGTATTGACACATTTTATTACAGGCTCTTGTTTTCATTTGCTTGTAACTTCATGAAAATGATTCCCTCTGAGGCTTTTAGATTTATTGGTGTCTAAGAAATTATTCTGTTTCTGTTAACTTTGAGTTGCTTTTGACATTCTGGTGGTTATGAGTGAGTGATAATAAACTTTAATAGTGACTGTGCTCTGAATGCTGACTCTATAAATACTGTCATGAGATTCCTGGTTCCTTGTCTTACTGTAACTCCACATCAGATCTGCTCTTTACAAGAATGTATCTTCCAGCGACTCTCCTGGAAAATCACAATAAGGCATGCAAAAGATGAAGCTGACATTTTGTTTTGTTGTGCATCATTGCCAATAAGACCTAATCTTCTGTCTTATCTCTTTTTCTTCCTCTGTTTTATGTTCTACTTTTCCTTGATTTGAAAGCTGTATGATTTGATTACAGCTTTTCCCTCTTTTTCACCAAATCCTTTTGCCTTCCGCTGTGGAAGCAGGATGAAATCCTGTTAACAAGAATCTAAAACTCAGGTTCAGGCAAATATCCCCAATTCATGTTTCAAAGCCCATCCTGTGCTTCAGTTTAGATACAGCCACACGTTTTCTTCAGCCAGGCTGTTTTGCATTTGCTGTGCACAGCCAATTGTGCACTGTCTATGTACTCAGTGTAGAAAAGGATCTCTGGGAAGTTCAATAACATAGGACAAACAGGTAAGTGACACATTTTTGGTGTTGTGATGTTTCACAGTGCACTGAAAAACTACTTAGTATTAAGGAGACCTTTAAAAAAGGGGTTTTGTACTGTGTAAGTGTATGAAATGTTGTTCTTTGTGTAGTTTTCATAGAAAAAGTATCTTGAAAGTTAAATCAACATATAAAAGGAGAAAGAGATAAAGACATGAGAGAATATTGAAGTAACAGAATAAGACAGAAGGAGGTGAATGGGAAAAGGCAAGAAAATGCTAGAGAAGACAGAAAAATTGGGAAAAAAGGAAGGAGAATTAAGAAAATCTGTCTTGACAGACAGAGGGACAGAAATAGCCCCTTTCATCAAGCAGCAAGCACTGCACACATTCAAGTCTGATTCCCATGGCAGGAGCTACCAAAAGCAGGAAGAGAGGCCTGAATGGGTGAAACCTGAACCTCAACAAACCAGCAGAGCCTGTGGACAATGGGACTGGCTGAGGGCAAAGTGAACAATCCCAGCCAAAAGGAAAACAGTCCTTTAGGCAGCCAGAAATAGTGAAGCAAAGGACAAACCCTCCTACTCCAAGTCCCACCGACTCCTGCTTTTAACACAGCCCTTCCTATGTAATGCAGCATCTCCACGTGGGCTGATGCTCCTGTGTGTGTACAGGCAACCCTCTGCCTAAATCATCAGTTCTGCAGAGCTCCTGGAAATGGCAATGATCAGGCAAGGGATGGGCTGGAAATAACACCTGAAACCCACCACTTTCATTTTGGGCAAAATAAACAAAAGCAAACCCAGCAGGTGGTATAGCAGCTGAGTGCATTTAAGCTTATAAAATACTGAAGTTCTGGAGCAGCTTTTTTGGGAATGAAGAAGGGGCAGGGCCACTCTCATCTATTAAAAAGATGGCTTGTGGTCTTCCTGAAGAGATTGATAAAGGATTTAATCACTCTGGATCTGCTGTAAATTGTGCTGAGTTCTCTCTGATCTGTGTTCAATAAATGAAAATGAGATAAATTTATTACTCATATTGCAAATTTACTCCTGGTTGCAATGTTGATCCCTCATTCTGCACCTTTTGTACAGCTCCAGGGCCTGGAGTTGTTACTCAGAGGCACATGGCACTAAGTGGGTGCCTTATCCAGCATGTGGGATGCCACCTCAGAGCTCCTGGTACCCTTCAGAACTCTCTGTTCCCCACAGGCACCAGGGACTGTCCTCCTCTCACTTGGCTGCAGGTGTAGCCCTGGAGTTGTGCCCAGCTCTTTCATGTTGAAGTCATGATGTTCTCCTGCTGGGTTGTCCCAAAGACTGCAAAAATAACTTCTCTTGCACAAAGAAGGAACAATTAAATGTTTTCTCTCCCTTTACTTCCCTTGGCTAGGGCATGGAGGGAAGTCAGAGCAGAGGGAAAGGGCCTGGCTGGCAACTGTGATGCTGGGAAGCATTTGGGAAGCCTCTCTCTAGCCTTGGGGAGCACAGAGAGAGTTTGGAGTCGTCATCTGCCCCCATCCAGGACTGGGATGTCCCCTACTCCAGGAGGAACAGGAGAAGTTCTCCACTTCCATTCTATGATGTGAAACTGTGTTCTATCCATCTCCATTTCTAAATCCTGCTTGTTTTCCAGGTTCCTGACCTTCTTACACATCGAGCAGTGGGAGCTGTACCTGATCTGCCAGCTACATGAGTGACCCCTGTCCCTCCTGGCCTGGAGAGGTTTGGACACAACATCATCCCTTCTGCTGTGCCTAGGGGCTTCCCCACAGGAAACTGGAGCAGCATTTATCCTCTAAGAGCTTCCTGTGGGAGTCATTCCTCTTCTCAACTCACATACCCATGCTGCTAGGGCCAGAGGTGGGTTTTCCCTCCCAGCCCCCCATGTCTTCTCCATGCAGGTAAACCACAGGTTACCTGGTGGGGTGTCCCCTCTCTCTCGAGCATGGGGATGCCTGCTCCTAATAGCAGACTCTGGTCTCTTCTGGTAGGGCATGGAACATTTCCTCTTTAAGCTCCTCTAAAAGTTTTTGGTGGCCCTCTTTAATTGCCTCTCTTAAATTCCAGAAATCCTCCATCAGTCTTTCCATGGATGAGATGTAGGCCCATAATGGGGTGGAGATAGTTTCTTCATGTGTCTGGAGTCTGCCAAACCAGAATGCCCACTTCTTCTCCCTCCTTCCATGCCAACATTCCCAAGGACTTGGCACATGACATGTTTTGTGTACACTGGACGCTGTCTGGATTATTAGGGAATTGCTTGTTATCTGAAAATATTATCTCCAGCACAGCTAATTCTCTCAGGCATCAGGTACTTTCCGAGTGTTCCACTTGTCTTGGCACACTGAAAAATCTTCCTTGCAAAGGTATTTCTCCCTCACACTCAACAAGAGTTGCCTCCAGAGGTTGGGAGTTCCTGGTGTTCTCCTGATCCTCTGGCCAATACCCACATCCCAGGACAGGGATCCCAGTTGCTTGGCTTCATTACCACCCAGTGCTGCACTGCTGGTCACAATAAGTCTTGCCAAATATTCAGTGATTTAAATGGAAATAATCTTAAAAGAAATAATTAAAATCACTTCCAAAAGGAGGGACTGTTGGAAATTATATCACTTTCCTAATTAATTTTTTTAAGTAATTGTTTTAATTAATCAAAAGCAGAGTATTAGTCTCAAGCAGTATAATTTTCCACTTTAGCCAGCACGTTGCTAAGTTTCTTTTGACAGACTTATTGTTAGATCACCGAAAGTTTCAGTTTTGCTAGACTAACCCTGATAAGCTTCAATGAACAAAGGAAAGCTGGACACCAAGGATCCAAAATGTATGGCTCTCCAGGAACATAATGGAGTAACCAGAGACTAACAAAGACAGCCTAACACTGTAGACTCTGTCAGGGAAAAATTGATAAAAAGGCTGAAAAATGTGGACTAATTAGCGCTAGAAGCAAGAAACCAATAACTAATAGAATAGTAATTACTGAAGAGAGTTATGCAATTTAGAACCAATGAACAATAATTTGTTTGCTGAAAGTGTGTGAGTGAAAAGTTTTGGAAACGGAGGGCATATGGCTGAGTTATCTGCTATGCACTCCAGCTGGGAATAAAGTAACGCCTACTCCCCAATACTATAAAATAAAGAGTTCGGGAGTTTGATTTATCCCGATGTTTTCGGTGTCATACTGGAGCCCAGAGGACGCAGGAGAATGGGTGTCCATGCTGAGAGCCTTGGCAGCTCATGCAGCACAGCCAGGAGTTTCTGAGGGCACCAGGCCTGTTTTGTGCTTTTCCCACCTTTTTCCCCACAGCAGCTCCCGGCCCCGGGCAGGCGCCTCGTCCCCAGCCCAAGATGGCGGCGGCGGCGGCGGGTCAGCCCTGTGGGAGGGGCGGGGGCGGGGAGGGTTTCCATAGCGGCGGTGTCACATCGGGGCACTTCCTGGTCGGAGGCTGCCGGTCCCGGGGCAGCGAGCACGGACGCGCCGCTGGGGAAGGCGGCGGAGGGAGGCCCCGGGAAGAGGAGGAAGCCGAGCAAAGGTAGGGACAAGCAGGGATTCTGCTCCGGCCGTTGTGCGGCCCCGGGATGGCCGGCTGGATCCGTCCATTGCGGGGGTGCGGGGGGGCCCGCTTGTGTGTGTGGAGGTGCCGCGCCGGACCCTCCATTGAAGCGGGCGGGTTCCTCCCGGCTGAGGGGAGGCGGGCGCTACCATCCTCCCCCGGGGGGGGCGCACCCCCCGTGAGGCCGGAGAGGTGGAAGTGGCGGGAGCCGGCTCCCGCAGGATACTGGGGTGCTGGGACTGTTCCATTCCCAGCGGAGGGGTGTGTGTGTGTGTTTTTGGAGGCTCCCTGCTCTTTTTGCTGGGGAGGGGGTGGCGCGTGGGGGGCTGCGGGACGCGGTGGAGCCGGGAGTGCTGGGGGAGCCCGGGGGAAGCCCTGTGGAGATGCCTCTGGTCCCGTTGTAAGGTTGGAGTGAGGTGTGGCGGCGTGAGGGGCCGCAGTCAGAGCGGGACTGGGGGTCCTGTGTGTGTAAGGGAGTCACGGCTGTAGGTCCGACACTTGGGGCCTCCTTGAGGCTCCCCTCTTCTGACCATGTGGGAGGCGACAGTGCCGCCCTAGTCAGGAGTAAGGAGGATTTCTATGGCTGATTCCTTTAATGTGACTTTCTGGCACCGCCGTTCTCTCTGTACCTGCTGCCTCCTCTGCTTTTTGTAATACTTCAGGTATGTGGTGGAAAGTGCCAGGCTGGCAGCGGTGGGCTGGGAGAGGGGGAGTCCCTTAGGCTGTGCTCAGCCCTGGGTCTCCATGGCCCTCTCCGAGCCCTCAGTCTCCGCTGGGACTGCCAGCAAAGAGCCAATTATTATCAGGTGTTTCAGGTTCTTTCTGTGGCGTGGATGGCTGCCTGTAGAAAACCACCGAAGCCATGAGCTGCCAGCTGAACGAGAGTCAAGTGGTGACTTAAAAGTCACTGTCTCCAAACTCCTGTACCAGTTGTTCACCCGCATATGCTCGAGAATAACTTTCTTTGTGCCGTTTGCTGCTTGGAGGAGGCAGCTGCACTCAAAACTGGCTGTGAGGGAAGCTGGTTTTCAGCTTTCACTGAATTACAGTGGAGTGAAAACAAATCCACGTCTGCCCTGTTCACAACAAGTGTATCTTGTGGAGGATCATTTCACGTAGGATAATTATATTAAATAATTGTTTTCTATGGTTTTTTAGCTTGCTGCGTGCCCTGCAATCTAGAGCTGCTGTGTGACAGTCGAAACTCCAACTCTACCAGGCGTGTGTGTATTAAACGCAGCGGCCAATCAGCAGTGCCTGAAACTAAAGGCGACTTGCCTCAACGCTTTGTAGTGTAAATATTCCTGCTATGAACAAAGGAGGGTGTGTCGTTGGGCTTGTTTCATTTGTAGTTCCATGTGCTTCCTCGTCTGTGGCCAGTCAGTGATTCTGTGTAGGTTCTGAAACAGTAGCAATTTCACTTTGTTGTGAATTGTGCATTTGTGCTGTCTTGGGCATTTTACTGAGCTGGGGTGCTCAGAGGTTTGGTGCTATATTAGGCATTTTTGTTCTTTTTAATAACTGTGCTCTGGAGTGACTTAGTTTTACTCCTTTTAAACTTTTGTTTCTGATTATAAGTTTTAAGTTAATTCAGCTGAGATGCAGTGTAAAATAAGTATTTAGTAGAACTGCCTTTTAACCAGCTGTTCCTCTGCCCTCTGATTATACAGTACAGAAACCACCAATTTCAGACTTGATGTTTTGCCAGCCAGCTATCTGTGCAACTCTAAAACATAGTGATTCTGAAATCTGTCTGTTTTCTGTGAGGGGCCATAATGTTTGGTTTAAAGAAGACAGTAAATGACACTAAAATACTGATTTGTGCAAGGCAGGCTCTCTTTGGACTGTTTTGTCTTGGTGTGTTTAAGCAGGGCAGTTGCAAGCTACTCCTGTGATTCCTGATTCTTGGGAGCTGGGGGTATAAATTCTTAATGTTAACTCCTTAGTTTCTAACTTAAACACATCCTACAGTAACACACACACACACAGGCTAGACCTGAATCTTTAATTGCCTTCTTAAAGGAAAATCTCTTCTCTGGGTAGAGTCATACTGCATAGAAGTACAATATGCTGTAATTTGCTTGCAATCTGCCTCCTGCTAATTATCTTGAAACAGAGTATTGGGTAAAAAAGAGACCTGGCACCAGCAATGGAAACAGGTAATTGAATGTATTATGAGTGTGTGTGAATTTGAAGTTGCAAAGAGCTTCCCTCACTGCAGGTATTCCTGTAAAATCTCAGCTAAAGTGCCAGTAGTTTCACAGCTACTGGAGGTGGTACTTCCAGGAGTGAGAGAGTAGATGTGTGTCACTGGAGGAAACATGAGGTGGAATACAAGGGTTAGCTCTTGAGGAAAAGACAAAGATCAAAGGTATGTGTGGGTGGGTTGCTGCTTTGTTTTTTTAATTTTGATTTTTATTATAGCCTTGTTGATTGCAAGGGAAAGCGGAAAGAGTGTCAGGCACTGCTTTGAATTAAAAGTTTTTCCAAGATTGTGTCTTCCAGAAAGACACTGAACAAGTAATAGTCTTTGTTTCTGTTTTGTAGCAGTTGGTAGTATTTCTGTACAGGAGGGAATACTGCAGGCATTGAAAGAAATCAGGTTGGCTGAGAAAGTAAAATGAAAACAGTTTAGTTTCTAACACACATCCCTAGGTAAAGGTGTTGCTGTTGCAATGAAACGGAAAACAGGGACTGTCTGCTATTTTAGTGTTGACTTTCAACACTGCTTGCTATTGCTGTACTCAAAATCACAGATGAAAGAAAAAACTTACTTTAAAAGAAGTTATTTACAAAGGAAATTATATAAAACACACACGTAGTGTTATTTCAGAGAAAACCAGCTGAATTTACCAGAAGTCTGCATTGTGTGCTAAACAGATGCTATCAATAGCTAAACAAAATACTTAGACACTGACAGGAGTGGGGCAGCACTTTGTGGCTGGGAGTCGGAGGTCAGGTCGCTCTGGTGCACTGGAGCATTCACTTTTCACACGTTTAGGTGGAACAGAGCTTCTGTATCATCCCCGTCTCATTTCCTCAGTGTTACGTGACAAGATTTTTATAAGCAATGAGGGTGCATAATTAAGCTATTATTAGCCTTAAGTGGTTTTCAGAGCTGCTGTTTTGTTTTTTCCTAATGAACAGCCTTTTCCTGTACGTACACACAATAAAATGTCATGTAACACGGTGTCTCAGAGGCAAAGTATTGTTAGTTCATATTTACAAAACTAAGGTGAGATAATGCCTTTGGAAAATCAAGCTGAATGGGAGACTCTGGTCTTCCAGTTGATTATGCATAAGATTCAAGAAGAATTTGGGCCCCACACTGGTTTGACCCAAACTGGTCAAAAGTGCTTTGGACCTGGTTTGAAGGATGTCTGATCCATTTGATGTTCTTCACATAAGAGGTGTTATTAGCCCAGTAAATAACTAAATGTCATGGGAGTTATATTTGCTAATTTTGACACCAGTAATCAAGAGGAAGCTGACAAGGCAGCAGTTCTAATGATATGTTTTAACAGACACTTCATTTTTGATTGGGCTGTTTATTTAAATATTTAATTTAGCAGACGTTCATGGAGAGTTGACAGGGCCTGCAGTTCGAACTGTTCTTCACTGATGTAGCAGCTCATGGCTTTGTGTTCATCTCTGCTTATTTAGAATGTTTCTGTGTGGATTTTTTCAGCTGCTTTCTTTCCCTACTCAGTCTCTTCCCTGTGTTACTTTTTCAGTGCAAAAATGTTGGTTGTAATTTTCAATCTGCAGCTTTACCAAAGGCTTCCTTTTGGCAGCTGGATTTCTTTTTTTTCGTGGTGTGTGTGGCTTTGATGTTTGTTTTATTTTTTTTAAATTGTTTTAGCAGTTGATAAAGGAACCTTCTTGTGATGTCCTGTGGTAGTTCCATGTACTTTGTTGTGTGCTGTGGATCTGTAAATGTTATGTGAAGTCATAATTCAGGAAAAGTTAAATCTCTTATGTATTTTTGCTTTTTTTTGAGCATGAAGAGATCAGGAGAGTTGAGACTTGAAATCTGAGTCAGCAGATATCTTGCTGCATTAGCACAGGTGGTGAGGTTCAGCAGGTTCTATTTTGTTTTGAAAAGAGGAAATATATCACATAATATTCCTTAATTTACAGATAATCTCCATTTGTGCAGGTATTAGGAGAAAACTCTGTATAGCTTAGTAGATATGTTGGATTTCTTCTTTTCATCTCAGCTCTGAGTGAAGTTTCTTTCGTTTAACAGTTCTATCAGACTTGGATAAACTTGCTTTTAGCAGCAGGAGGGAGATTATATAATAAATTTTTCAAAATGTACTTGCTGTGCTGTCATTGTTGGAGATTAAGTCCTCTATATTTGGCTTCAGGGAGGGCCAGGCTTATTGTTAGTGAATCCATATCTGCCCTACTTGGGTATATTTTTTTGAAATCAATGAGGAATTGATGGAACTGTAGGTTTACAGTTGCTAGCAATGGTAACTTTTTCAGGTTTTGTTTCTGAGAAGGAAATGTTTGATGTCAGTGCCAACCTGTGCTTGTTTAGTAATCTTAATTGCATTTCTTGTGTTTTAAAAAGTGGGGTTTTTTTACATTGTTTTGCCAGCTGAGGTTGCTGAAGGAAAATCCCACTTAGGAATTTTCAGTTACTATATCCGTGCTGTAGTCTTGTACTTTTAACTTTTTAACTGCTCCCAAGAGATAACAAACATATTTTATAGCATTTTTTTTTTAGTACATACACAAGTTTATAATGTGATTGTTAGAGGAAGGTGCCTGTTTTGAGTCGATAAACAGCCAAATATATCCATAAGCAGTAAAGCTCCCCAGTCATAACAAACACATCTCTGTTTCCCTTTTATTTTTTTTTTAACAAAGAGGATGAAAAGAGAGCAGGAAAGACAGTTTATATGTAAACGTATATTCTAGTGATTTGAAGTTGAAAAAATTATTTATATTTTTACTTTCCTCCCACCTTCAGGACATGTATACCTCTGAGAAACCTTCTCCAACAAAATACCTTGCTTCAAGACCTGTCTTGGATTATATACAAAGAAGTTTCCAGTCATGAGTAAGTAGATTTCTTTCTTTCAGAGAAAAAGAAACCCTTAGGTTGTGGTTTAGAAGAACCGTACTTCTGTAGTAGCTTTTGGGAGGTGGTTATTCCTTGAAAATACTCATACTGAGTTTTGTGTCTTTGGTCCTGTAAAAATAACCAAATAAACCTGAGAGTTGGCAGATACCATTTTTAATCTGCAAATTTTTGATCAATGTGTGCTCTGTAAGACTTCTCTGTAGTCTGGTCTCATTTTCAAGAAGTTATGTTCTGTAACAAGATGATGTTTGTTTTATGCAGTATAAATAAAACATGTAACTCTGAGGGGGAAGTGCCTTGGGTTTGCTAAGAATTCCAAAATCTGTGACTGCCTAGTAAATTAAAATAACTGGTAAAAATCCAACATAAAATCAATGGACTTCATTTTATAGGAAAAATGAAATATGCTACTCAAATTCCAGAATAGAGCTTTGATCTCAAAGGAATTCTGGCATCTATTGGAACGATCTGAGCCACAGAAAACTGTGACTTAATGTCTGTTATGGTGGAAAAAACCAGATGAAAGCCACTGGAAGTTTTGCTTTAGGTCATATCTGATGGGTAAGATAACCTCTTTTTAGTGAACTCTTTTGAGTATTTGAAGGTCTCATAAGTTTTGCATATGTGAGACTTCTTCATGCAGCTTTTGTCAGCAATGTTATTTGGCCTTGTCTCATGTAGAAATAAGGATAAAACTTCATTTGCACAGGAACTATATTTGTAATGTAGCTCAGCTTCAACACAACTGTACTGAACGTGCTGAAGGAAAAGCATCTTGTTCATAGGATAATTATATCCTTTCTTAGTAAAATAAGACCATTTGAGTTTCTGGGAGGAAATGAGTAAAGAAAATTGTTGGTTAAATTTCTTGTCAAACTAAATGAAAAATGATTGCTCTTGACATCTGGAAATAAAAAAGAATGATGAAGGAAATGCTAAATGCAGCAGAGGAAAAATTACACCAAAAAAAAGCTCAGAAGAGTTTCTGAACTATAGGGTTCATGCTGGTGTAGGTAGAAGTACTTTAGTTTTTATACAGATTTATTTCTATTTTCTTTCATATTGCTATTCACACTTGTTTATTTTCTGATATTTAAAATATTTGCTGTATTGCATAGAGGACAATTTTCCAGGCAGTTGTTCAAACATCCTGATTTGTCAAACACTGAATGTGAATTGTCATTTATAGAGCTTTTCATGTTTTTCATTGCCTTATGTGCAGTCTTACACATAACAAATAACTGACTCACAGTTGCTGTGTAAAGTGTGACTCCCAGGGTGCTGCTGGTTTGGGTACAGCACACACAGACAGTGCTAGAGCAAAGCACCCTTGGTTTTGGCCAGATTTTGAGCTGATTCCAGCCTGGAGGGTTCAGCTGTTCATTAAGAAGAATGAAGACCCTTATTCAAATGCAAGACAACGTTTTGGCAGTACTTTTTGTGGTGGTCAGTAATGATGTTCTTCAGTGCAGGGTGCCACATTCTTGTGGCAGGGTGGATGCTGAAGCCTGTGCTGTGGTGGGCTGCAAGGGCACAATACAAAGTGCCATTCTTTAAAAACATGGTTTAGAGAAGTTTAGATGTTTTCTGTTTGGCTGATGTTGAATTCCTTAGTTTATGGTTACTTGAGAGAAACTTGAACTATAAGCACAATTCTTAGTTTTATGCTCTTCTTAAATTTCTTAGTCAAAAAGGTAAGTACCATATCTTATGAAGCTGCATTTATTTGCACAGTTCTGTATATGTGTGCTTATTCACAAAATCTGTGAGCACCTAGAATAGCTAGATGTATTAAAAATGGTGGGAGTCTCTAGTATTACTAAATTGTGCATCACCTAGTGTCAATCAGACAAAAAATCGATCTAAAATGAGGTAATCTCAGCCTTCAGAAGGCCACTGAAAACTCCAGAATGCTGTTATGTGCAGGCTCCATGATTGAATCCTACTTGTTATTTTCTTGTGATGTACCTGATTCAATATATATTTCCATTGCTCTTTGTGAAGGGCTGTGCTAGATGCTAAGTCCTAAAATGATTAAATCCTTTTTCTAATATCTGTCCTGAATTTCTTCATAGGCACATCATATCTGTTTGGGTTTTTGCCAACTTTATTCACTAGATGAAGTAATTTTTACCATATAATATTTGTTGTTTACCATATAAAATTTGTTACACAAAGCTTATTATTTTATTTAAATGCCTTGTAGAAGTAAATCTGTTAATATCCTGGTACTTATGAAGCACATAGATGCTTATTTTTAAGCCAGTGATCAGGTTTTTTTTTTTTTTGAAAGTGAATGAGAGTGCTGCTTTTTTGTGTAACTTTTTTAATAGCTACCAGGTGTGTAAGTGCCTGCTTTGGATCCTGTTGTACTGGATCTTTCCCTGTGTTGGGGAAGAGCATTGACAGAATTGCAGAGTTCACCATTCATGGTGGTAGTTTGTTGTTGGACAATACAAAAAATCTGTTTAAACTGAGGCAGTCCCTGTTAAGGCTTTTATTTCTGTGGAACAGCTTTGTAAATGTCTGTTTTCATAAATAATGGTGAGACAGATTTGTATTTAAAATTGTGCTTTTCCATTGTATGCCTTACAGGACACTGAGGTCAGGTCCTTAAAGGGTTTGTAATACTATCAAGTGTAGCTAAGTGAAGTTGATTATTGATTTGTTTTGTATTTAAAGATAACTTGTCAGAGAAATCCTGGTGGATGCATGCTGCCTAGAGTTTCCCACCACAGAAAGGGTTGATTTAATCTACATTTTCTGCAGATATTTAGTGGCCAGAAAATGTGTAGCATCATGATAAATTCTTACTGTTATAAACTCTGCTCTTTATTTTTGGAGATTTTCCTGTTTTCTCCTTTGAGGAAAGGTCAGTACAATGAAATTACTTGAGCTGGTGCAGTGAAACTTAAGGTTAGTGCATGCTATTGTAACAAGCTGCTGACATCTTCATTTTTTTCCCCTTAAATGTATAAGATGCTGTGCCAATTTATAATACAGAGTATTTCTTCCCTGACTTTGTCTTTCTGCTTCTAGTTTTATTTCTAACACACTAAAAACTTCATGCTGCATGCACTTGGGAAGGTGTCCTGCTTCTTTGTACTTCACTCCCATCGATTCAGGTTTTCTTTCTGTTTGACTGAGGGTAGGAACACATTTTGTGTGAGAACACATTTTGAGAGATGCTGTGCAGTGTAATCTACATTCTGCAGATGCTTGGTGTGGCCTGGTAATGATGGGGGCAGTTTTTGCCTCACCAATTCAAATCAAGCCCACAATGGTGTGATTAAAGGCTGCTTCTGTTTGATGGTTGGTTACATACCCTGACCTCTCATTACAGCTCTGGCTTTCTAGTCAGTGTTCACAGAGGAATCTTGTGGTTTTGGGATTTCTGAAAACATAGATTTTGTTTCTTTTCTTCTGTGTTCTCATAGTGCATGTAAAGAAATAGTTTTGGCTGTCAATTTCCCTGTTCATGAACAATGAACTTGGGAACTAAAACAAATGTTAAGGTCAGCCTTAACATTTTAGGTCAGCCAGGTGAAGATGCAGTGCTGTAGTGAGTCCCTCTGGGCCAGGTTGGATGAGGCTTGGAGCAGCCTGCTCAAGTGGAAGGTGTCCCTGTCCATAGGAACTGGATGATCTTAAGGTCACTTCCAACCCAAACCATTCTACACATTATTATTTCTGTGCTTGCAGCTGAGGAAAGCGTTCTGGGCATCCCTGTCCTAAGGAAAGTCTGTGAGTTAAGGCTGGCTCATTTTCCCCCTCTCACCCTCCCAGTCTCCCCTCCTGGTGTATCAGAATGAATCTGTAGTGAACTGAGGACCAAGTCAAACTGTTCATAAACAAAATACTGGGAAATAGACTTTTTGTTTGTTTTACCTGAGGTGGGTGGCTGTGCATTTTATGCAGTGTGGGTTAAGTGTTGCAAATAATTTAAAAACTGAATGATTTGGTGGAAGAGGCTCTGTAGTCATCACTTCTTTGCAATGAGCTGAGGTTGAATGAAAGAAAGGAAAAAGTCTAGGTTCTGATTCATTGAGACAACTGCATGCTGGGGAAGGAAAGCTTACAAATAAACTAAAGTATTTTAACAATTCATGATAATGAATACTTAAAGGATGTCAGATTATTATGTTACATGCTAGATTTTTGTTTTAGTTTTGAACTATGAACCCTGAAAGCCAAGTCATAAAATGCAAATTTGAAGCTACAGTTAGTGAAGTGTTTTCACAATTGTTGCGATTTCACACTAATCTTCATAAATACTGTGACTTGAGGAATAGAGAAGAAGCTATTGTGTGTCCTGTGTTATCTTTCCTAAAACTTGAAATAGTAATTCTCTATGAAAAACTGAAGCTCTGAGTAATAAAGAATTGTTGGATACAGGGGACAAAGAGCCATAATGCAGATTTGCAAAAGGTGACTTTGAAGACTTGTGAAATGTTTATAAAAATTTTTAAGAGTTAAATAATAGTAACCCCTGCAACTCAGCTATGTCAAAAAGAAGGAAGCCCACAAGACTCTTAAATAGTAAACTACTGTATATAGTGTCCCCCTAAAAATTGCTTCATTGATAATATCAGTGTTTATTTAATTTTTCCTCTTCTTTTATTGAAGCTGTCAAAGGAATTCACCACTGTAACTGTAGTGACACATGAAAATTAGCATCAATAGTAGTACACTATTAACTTTTTTGTAGTGGAGTGTTGAAGCATGAAAAAGACATGTTGTTGT